>MU159194.1:113338-141572 GCA_015888305.1 Antheraea pernyi
CCCCCCTCCAAACACAGGCTGGCAACGCACTTGGGACTCCTGGTGTTGCAAGTGTCTAGGGACGGTGGTGATCACTTGAGTGACCCAACTGTTCGTTTGCCTACTATGATATAAAAAAAAAATTGTTTACAAAAATCAGTTTTTTTTCCTGTGATTCTTATGGGAAATCTAAAAGTGCGATGCGGACAACCTTAATATTTATGGCACATTTTTTTCAGAGGCCTATTTTGACACCTAAATGAAACTTTTGAGCCTGGATCCAAGTTTTTATACGCCCTCTTGTAAGTACATATTTATACTGTACGTATAACAACGAGACAGTTTAAAGATAAATATTGGTTGTCTGTAAAGTCGGTTTACGGACGATAATTTTACGTGATAACTCGCGCCTCTCTATCGCTTGTTGCACGCTCGGCTCAGGCGGAACGTGACGATGAGTCATGCTTTTTCGTGCGTGCAACCGGCGTTCATCGATTTATAAGAAGTTATTACGTCAACTAATGTCAATTTTAGATCTCTTCTCCAATCTCAATATAACTGCGCAGGACACAAATTTATGTATAAAAACAAATACCATATGTATAACATCAAGGCAGCTTAAATAAAGATAAATAGATGCTAATTTTGGTATTTTTTTAACGCTTTTATAGGTTTTAGCTTTTGACCACAATCTCATCTGATATTAAATAATGATATGGTCTAAGATGGTGAACACGCAAACAGATGCTTGGAGACAGATTTTCAACTTCAAGGTGGTTTTTTTTATTGTAGCACGGCAAAGTGACTGCACTTTGCCTGATGGTAAGCACAGTACAATCCAAAAACAATGGCGACCACCGAGAGATACGCCCTCCTCCTGTCTGTCGTCGTATGCCGGTCTGCGTAAATCTCTCTTCACGTTACGCTTGAAGGACCCCATGTTATACGAAAGAGGGAACACACTAGCCGGGAGATTGTTCCACAGCTTCACGGTACGGCAAAAATAAGATGTAGCGAACTTCTTAGTTCGTGCCCGGATAGGAGTTACCGTAAAACTGTGGCTCCGAAGACCAGCGCCCGTGAGAGGAACGGACTATAAAGCTAGCTAGCCAGGTGGACTTAGGAGCCCTAGTAACTTGTTGTGGTTTCATCAAGAACTTCACCGCGCGCTCCGACTCAGTTGCTAGGATTCGAACCTACGTCCATCGATGCGGTGTCTGACCACGCTATCAACTAAGCCATCATCGCTCAAAACATATATTCCTAGATTAATGTTTTAACTTTGTTATATATTAACCACTTGACTATTATTATGTGCAATCCCGAACTTACGGTTATATACAGATTTGCCAAAGAAACTAGTGTTTCGATTTCTCTAGAAACACTAGAAAAAAAATCCGCACATCCAAAGTAAATAATAAAAAGGAGGGACACATTGTGATTCAATTTCATAGTACAAACTCTTACCCCACTTGCCCAGCGAACCTTGAACGGGATATTTACCCGCGGAGGTATTTACCATAAGGAAACAAAAGCCTGTACAAACTTAAGAAATTGCTCCGTTTATTTAAACCTGTCTTCATTTTGCGTGAAGAGTACCGCTCGAGGTGCTTCTTATAACCGATCCGAACGTAATTAAGAAGATATAATAAAAGTTAAAATCTCCAGTAATGGCCAATTAGGGGTTCGGATGTTTTGGCTTTTGTAAAGGTTCGTAAAATATCTGGTAAAGTGAAAGATATTTTTTTAATAATCATGATCCTCCAAAGTTCCTTCTCAAGGGAAGACTCGGTTTTTAATCGCCACATTATTCGCATGTTCTTTACCAGAATTAATCGCATGACGACATTTTGCATTCTTTGCGTTCAGATAAGATTAGATCTTTTTTTTTATATCATAGCAGGCAAACGAACAGGTGAGTCACCTGATGTTAAGTGATCACCACGGCGTCCATAGACACTTGCAACACCAGAGGAGTCGCAAGTGCGTTGCCATCCTATGTTTGGAGGGGGGAAGGAAGGGGTAGGATATGAGGTGAAACTCCGGCGCTCTCACTGACCGAACGAAACGCAACAACGCAAGCACTATTACTTCACGTCGGTTTTCTGTGGGTCGGGTGGTAGTACCCCGGGCGAGCCGACCCATTCATGCCGAAACCACTAATACCTTCAGCGTGGCTCTACCACCTACGAAAAATATTGCATGACATGACGATATACTAGTCTCTCTTTCAGTTTATTGCGTTTCGAGATTAGACGGTATATCAAATTGCCGAGGAGTTTAGACCGGTATGAGAGAGACAACTATATTATAGATATTTCTGTGGTGACCGTTGTTATTAAATCGCATTATGTTATGCTTCTCACCAATAACAGTACTGTTATTACGACGTGCTAAATTGAAAAAGAAAATAACATATTCACAATTTTAAACGGTGGTAAATCCACAATTCTTTACTTTCCCACACACATTTCTCAAGCATTTACATTGTTCGACATGATTTTTTATTTCACAGTCAGCCATTAATATGAGTTCGTTCAATTACAAGGGAAATTTTGAAAAGTCCAATTTTCCAAAAAGTTTAACTGCTTTTGAAAACCAAAACCATTTTTATAACCAAAGAAAGATGTAAAAGATCAAAGGGTTTTTATAATCTTGAATCGAACAAGTCAATTAAATCAGCTAAAAGATTTCCGCTAACCGTTTTATCGTCCCACCATATAGCTATGTTTATAAACAAATGCAACACGCGTCCTCACTTATAAACATCTGTTACGAAACTGAATTGTTTTACTGTTTCACATGCTCGAAAACGGACTATTTGGTGCTGTGTTCATAATTACCCTTATTTAATCTAGTTTGTCGAGGATATACGTTTAATGTATAGGTATGTATACATGTATACGTGTATTTATATATTTATTGTTATCTGTTATTATATATGTACTAATTATCTCATACTTACCGTTTAACTACCTTTTTTCCCATCTTCGAAATATAAGTCCTCGTTACTAATCACTAACCAATACACCACACAACACATAATATGCACATCACTGCTTGGCGCATATATAACTCTCTGGGAAACGAGTGAAAATCAGCGGTGGAGGGTTAATCTCCTACAGTACATATGGTGAGTCGGGACCCATTTGGTACACACATATACTAAATCCCAAACTCATATTTGTATTTTTTGCGTTTATTTTATACGTATGTTTACATTTGTATCAATAACTATATATTTACTTGTGTATTGCAAATAAATGTGTTTTCTTTCTTGTTTTTTTCTTAATACGACTCCTGTTTTTACTACGTTTTTGTATTCTGTTTTAACAAACATTTTGATGCTTCTTCATTCCTTTTAATAACTTTCAGCTTCTTTTCCCCTTTATGGTTTACTGATATGCTTGCTTATTCTCATCAGAGGGATTACGCCAGTCGTCCCGGTAAATATTTCTGTCGGGTTTATTGAGCGTAAGTTATTTACGCAGCGGACCCTTCGGCTTCTCTGAATGTGCTCTTGCCACACGGTTTGCGAGAATTTCAGTGGCTTTGTTTGCTTTATTTTTTTCAGCTTTGATGCTAACCTTTGTAAAATAAATAAAGACGTTTACTTGAAGATCACTACCGAATGCGGAAAAAATTATGTCGTTGATTGATAAAATTGAGCGGATTTTTTGGTAATTCCTTGTTTCATGGTACACGATTATTGTTACTTCATAATTCAGCGGTAAATGAAAACGTGCCTTTGGGGAATTTTAAAAAGGCAACTAGTACACTTGTAACGTGCGATAACGTATAAAAAGTAATTATTTCGCTGTTTAACAAAATTGAACAGGTGCAGAGAAATTATAAGGCTTGACAACTCAACTAAAGGTCAAGAGGATATTCGAAGGCTTCGTTATAAATCGTTTGAAATTAAGATGTCCTTAGAGTTACACAATGGAATGGCATTTATTCGAGTGTCCGTCGTTTGAGGAATTCGATATCGCAGAGGTAAGCAATCCGTAGTCAGCCATTGACACCGTTCAGAGGGACCGAGATAATCTTTAAATGAATTCTCAAATATACATTCCTGTTATTTTGTATTGAGTTCGTGCAGCTCATCATATGTTTCATTAGCTTTGGCCGCGACTTCGTCCGCGTGGCACCTTGTGTAAAAAATAGTGATTAATAAAGACATCTGAATGTATTAAGTCCACTTACTTATCTACTTTTCTCTCGCCGCGTCGTCATTAAAATTCCAATAAATTTTAATACAGTGGACCGATTTTAATAATACAAAGACTAAGTTATTCTCGAAGATATGCTTTATGATTTTCTTGTTGTGGTTTTATTGTGAACCCAGTACTTTAGCAGTGATGCGTATTCATACATACAGACAGACAGAAAGA
This sequence comes from Antheraea pernyi, assembly GCA_015888305.1. Classification (NCBI taxonomy): domain Eukaryota; kingdom Metazoa; phylum Arthropoda; class Insecta; order Lepidoptera; family Saturniidae; genus Antheraea; species Antheraea pernyi. The sequence goes on from MU159194.1 coordinate 117,712, forward strand.
CATTTCTAATAATGATTTAAATGTATTTTATTACTATTCCTAGACACCTGCGACAATTTTTTTCATGAAAATCGAAAATTTACAGCAGACGCGTTAGATTTAAACTATTTTTATATGTATTAATTAATTAGTAAACTGTATAAAAATGTATACAATTATTGCTCAGATATATGCCAATACATGCGAAAACTAGACTAATGACAATAATTACAATTTCTAAATTATTGAATTTAGACCACCTTGACTTTTATATTATCAGATAATGCATCGAAAGATGTAAGCGATCGTTTTAATGAAAGCAATTGTATTTTTTTTACACAAATCTCAAATCTGGAGCTATAGCTAAGAGAGTATATAATTAGGTTAGGATTTGTTCTTAAATAGTATTATAAAAATGCGAACTCTGTAATAAAGATTGAAGAAAAAACCTTATTTTTTTGTTTCTTTCGAATTATTAGATCGATTACGCTATCACTACATATTATAAAACAAAGTTCTTACCACGTCTGTCTATCTGTTCGCGATTTACTCAAAAACTATTGAACGGATTTTCATGCGGTTTTCACCATTAGATATGACTACATTTATAATGTGTTACAATAGTCCTACTTTTTATATACTCACTAATGTATTGTCATGTTGACGATCCTAAAATAAATAAATAAATAGATAGAGTGATTCATGTGGAAGGTTTAAGTATATAATTTGTCAAGTTTTTTTTAAATTATCAGGGCGGGATATCGTTCGCCATGCCCGCTAGTTGTTTCTATTTAAAATGCGTCTTTCTGTGCTGATTTGTGTGTTCGCAATACGAGCTAAAACATAATATGCCGTAAAATATTGCCAGTGATCGAGAATTTTCCGACTGGTATTATATTTAAAAATATGGCTTTAACTTATCCTTCAAATAGAGTTAAACCTGCACAATTCGCCGTGTAAAAAATCGCGTAGTTCAGTGGTGTGTTTTTTAGCGATGATAAAACCGAAAAAGTACATAATTTTTTGATCGTCCAACATTAAAATGATGTTACTGCTTGGCTGGTAACTATTAAATTTTTTTTAATTGTAGCACGGCAAAATGACTGCACTGTGCCTGATGGTAAGCACAGTACAATCCAAAAACAACGGCGACCACCGAGTGACACAGTATCCATCGCCGGTCGCCGCTGTCATGCCGGCCTGCGAAAGGCTGGATATGCACAGGCTGATCCCGAAACGCGAAACGCAGAAACGAATCACTATGACGGGCTTTTTCGCCATATACATGGTGGTTGCGACCCAGTCAGGCTGTAAAACCCTACCACCCCGCTTTCGCCATTGCCTCGTTCGTTATTCAGCAGGGTGCACCACGTGCAGGTGAGGTTGGCTTGGATGTCTCAAGTCTTCGATGTTATTCGACACCCCTTACACCCCTAATTTTATTGTTCGCTGTGATAGTATTTTTTACACAGCGAATTCCGCTCGCCCGACTACGATAGTATCTCGAAACACTCAAACTGATTATAACACAGAACAGGCGACCTAATCGAGTCGTTCCTGAATCCTAATCGCCGTTTGCACTTAATCCCGAGTGAGTTCGTATTTAAGTTTGTCGCGGTCGCGTCACTGCGGGTAATGGAAAACCTTTGTAACTGCCGGCTTATAGAATTATTAGAAGTTTCATCGCTATTGTTCTATTAATGTTTCTAACAGAAATATGTTTGAGCGATCACGGCGCACTTTTAATGAAAAGAAGGAATAACTCAAAAATCCAATTTTGTGGTAAATGCGTTTAAAATTTGACCATATATACACGTTCGACATAACTTTATCTTCAAAATAAATTAATTGATTTTAATCAACTCTAAAAGTAAGGATAAGTAGTGTAATTATATTGCTATGTGGTCGTTGTAGAAAATATCACCGTTATTGTAACAGAAATAGGTTTAAATAAGCATTTAGAAAAAAGTTTGTACTTAATTTGGTTTTTTTAAATAACATATGTTAAAAATAATTTCGATACAGACAGAGTACCAGTATGATGTATTACAATAATTGACATAAAATTGTGTCAAGTCGCGATGTCACCGAAAAAACTACGTACATTTTTATTCTATAACATACATTTTTATTAAAAAATTCTCAACGAATGCATTTTTAAAATAAATTAAACTGAATTAGAGAACTTTTTATTAAAACATCGTCTTCACTTTATTATCTTCGGAGACTAAGTTTTCACACGTTTAAATAGATAAAAGAACAACAATCATCTGTTTTCTATAGCAAACAAATCCTGGGAGCAATTTATAACACTCGGTTAGCTTCAACCTTTAAGTATTGAAAAGAAAATTATCAGAGTACTATCTGCTAAGCTTAACGGTCTATCTTCATAAAGATACATCTCCTTCTTACCCTTATCTTACCTAAGTAGGGTCGGCAAGACATGTTTTCCTTTTCCACTCTCCGCCGTCAGATATCATCTCAGTATTCATACCTTTTATACACATATCATTTTTCACACAATCCTCTCCGTTACTCCGATATCCCCCCACAATCATACTCAAGACTGTTCTAGTTACATGACTTTCATTTTTTCTCACAACATCTATCACTCTTATCTATTTTGAACTTTCTAGTGACATATTCCTTCATAATCTTATCCATTCTAGTTACACCACACATCCACCTTAACATTCGCATGTCTGCCACATGTAATCTTTTCTCATCCGCATCTTTGGTGGCCTAATATTCGGATCCATATATATGTGACATCACTGAAAATTCAGTAAGATCTTTACCAAGCTAATAAAAAGATCGATGGAGAATAATAATGGAGAGCTCAATTTTACCAAATAAACACATCACAGGCGTAACGCGGCCGCTTCTCATCACGTATCTTTCGTATACAGTAAGAAAAGGCGTGCTGGAAACGCTCGCCCGCCCTACCGACTTGCGCCCAATAAAAGATTTATTGAAAGACCTCCGCTTCGTGAAAGCGGAACAATCGCGAGACGAAAATGTTTGTTTATGGAATTCCATTGTTTGAAGTGGATTTATTTGATTACTTTCACAGTAAATAATCGTTCGATTTATGAGTATATCAAATAGACGTTTGCAAAACAACCCTTGTTAATTTAATATAATAAAGCAATATTATGTACCTGTCTTACATTGAAGTTGTTAGAAATAATACGGGTTCGACAACGGGAGCACTTAACTTAAACAATAGGTATAATTTACTGCGATGGAATTACAAAGAGATTGCAATATATCGAACTGCTATTATTCATATTGAGGTCGTTTGGATCTAGAATGTTCTACACGAATTAATTTTTATATAGTTTTTTTTTAAATTACGTACAAGACTCTACATGCACTTTTAATGGGTTTAGACAGAGATGCTCAAACGGTGACTGCGAGTGTTTTTTAGTCGATTTCGAGAAAAAATTGCCGATATAGAACTGTTCACAGATTTGTTTAATAGCTAAAATTGATCTGTTCCACAATTAGGCCAGAATAATCACCTCATCATTTTCTTTTATCATTTTTAGTAGGAGTTACCTATACCTACTTAGACGACAATCCTGCACCACACATACTTGCAACCTTTTTATACTGGATCCTTATTTGAATTCAGCCCTGGAAAGTACATTCAAGGTGTCATAAACTATATGAAATGCATTAATATGTTGAAACAATTGGCGCGCCATCTGTTATTCATTGATAGTACTATATCAGTAATATCCACGCTTACGGGAACGACGATTGTACAAAGATTCAATGAAATTGGATGAACAATACTCGAACACATGCAAACATTATTTTTATAAATTTTATTATTTTATTTGAACATAAAAGGTGATTTTACAAGGAACAAAAGAACAAATATAGAAATAATAACATAAATAAGGTCATTTAAAAGTTTACACGGATATAAGATGTAATAAAAAAAGTTACTTTTATTGATTTTTTATAAATGACTACGTTGTGTCTTTTAGCTATCTATATAACTATATTTAACTATCTATCTTGTTGATATAATAACGCCTGCCTGTAAATATATATAAGTAATTTTATTACCGTGGCGTAACTAACAGTAGAAGCCAACAAGTAATGTAACAAGAATTATTTTACGATATATAACTATTTTAATAATGGCTAACGACCCTAATTAATTAATTACCATCATATTTAAAAAAAAACAATGACTTGTAATGCAATTTATTATTTGAAATGGAATTTTCCTTACTTCTCCAACGAAAAATAAAGCTAAAATCAATATTAGCTCGGTAACTTTTCTCAGTTGACACAGCCTTTCGCAAATCGTAACATCCGTAATTGAGAAAGCTGAATTTTTCATTTATTTCCGCTTTCACCGATACTAATTTTAGTTCTGTTCGCTGGGACGTCACTTAGCGTTCTAAATTACTTTTGGAAAATGAACATTCGCATGAATTCTGTTTTTTTTTTACTTCCATTATAACACTCCTAAGGATTTTGTCTGCTTATTAGTGATCTGTAGTTATTTATAATTTTTGACGTGATAACGTCTTATAAATCGATGAACGCCGGCTGCACGCACGAAAAAGCATGACACGTTATCACGTTTCGACTGAGTCGAGCGTGCAAGCGAGAGCGCGGAACAAGCGATAGAGAGAAGCGATCAGCTTGATGACGTTATCACGTAAAATTATCGTCCGGAAACCGACTTTACAGACAACCAATTTTTTTCTTTGTGTATTTTGAACCTTCCATATAACCCAATGCAACCTTCCTGTCTGTCTATACATCGGGGTGCTTACAACTTATAAACTAATTACTTTACCACGGTTTTTTTTTCTCGAACTGATTACGGTATTGACCTAGCAAGGTCTTAACAGGTTCACCGGACTACAACGTTTATATATTACTCCTTAAGTTCTGTATTACTGATGCTATTTTTAAATTGCCTTCGATAGTAATTCCTAAATTTGTCAATTTTACTTACACCACGCACCCATCTTAACGTTCGCATCTTTGCCTCATGAAATCTGCTTTTATCCATCTCATTCTTAACCTATCATTGAAATCAATACAACATAACAGGTCTTAAAATTAGTTTATATTTGTTTCCTATCAGTTTCTCTGGTATTCGTGGATCATAAATTATTCCAGAGACCTGTTGTAATTTCATCTACTCTACATTTATCCAATTAATAGTGTCATTCTCAATAATGTCAACGTCGTTTTGGATCAATGAGCCAATGTACCGAAAAACAAAGCTGAGCTAGTGAGGACCGTTTACTATACCATTGTATGAGGAAAATTGGGTGGATTACCTAAGCCGCAAGTTAAATGTTACGAGTGCTCGTCCAGTGAACTTCAACCATAGATATAAAAAATCATTTTATTGATAACACTGAAGTCCATCAATAGCTACTAAACAAAAAAAGAATGAAGAAAATCGGCCGAGAAACAGAGGAGGGAGATGTTCTTAACTATTCTTCTGTACGTGTGTGCCACTGAACTCCTCCTAAACGGCTGGATCCATTTTGATGAAATGTTGTGTGCGTGTCCCAGTGGATCCGAGAATGGTTTAAATTCACAATTGGACCCGGTAGGTGGTGCTGGGGTTGAATTTTGGATTCTTTTTTATTATCAAGGCAGGACAACGTCCTACCGGCCCGCTAGTTTATATATAAATTAATAGGTATCAGAAAGGATATAATGTTTTAAAAAAAAACACGCTACAAATAATACCATACCTTAAATTAAATGTCAGTTGTGTGGTACTTGGGATGTATGCGAACTGACATTCCATTAACGCTTGATGAATCAAATTTTCGTGGAGTGTATCGACTGACTATCTACCATAAAAGTTTAAATTAATTTTCAAACGAAACAGAATTTTCAGTGTACGTTATTAAATTCATTTGTTATTTTACGTGTTATTTATTTTCATCAGTTGTCCGTGGATCGTTTTCATTTATAATAAAGATTAGAATATTATGAGATAAGATTGAAAACAATGCACTTTTAATAAAAGAATATTTAATATCAAAAGAATACACTTTTACTTATATTAACTTAAACACTAAATGGTAAACTATTGTGCGATGTATGAACTAATAGCACCGTAACTAAACCTAAGAGACGTCACTACCGTTCGAAGTCTGAACCGAGAGTCCAACCTAATCTAAGAGATGTGACTACCGCTCGATGTCTGAACTAATAGTGGCTTCAACTCTGATTCAATGCACGAGGTGAGTCTCACGGTGCCACGGTGATGACGAGAGCCCAATTCCCCGTACTCGTCGCCTCATGTCGCCTGATGCTGCAGGTAGCCGATGTGTCGCAATGTCGTAAACGATGAATTATGTCGCAACTTGGCTGTTACTATGTGGTTTTTTTTATGATGGCAACTGTTCCATTTAACGTGTTCAGGAAAAAAAATCAACCTAACTAATAATTACTATGTTATAACTTTATTAATTATAGGTGTGTGTGATCCGCTCGGCCGCATTCACTTTTTTACGTTGCCTCCACTGCTTGACTCGGTCATATGGTATCTTGTAATTGGTACCATTCTATTGGTTTTGAGATGCTCTCTCCAACCTTATACGATGTTCTGTATTTTGATTTGGCTTTTCGACGCGTATAGGCTGACATTATATACTTCTTGATATTTTTTTTCGTTTTAACACCTTATTATATACACAGTCACGATTTTACACTAATATTTTATATATAATCGACAGACTTTGACAAGAGCTGTCGACTGAAACTTCGAAAAACGCGGTAGCTTCACCGAGTCGTAAGTTATACTAAATGGAAATCTGAAAACGCAGCAGAATTACCCCAAAATGGCGGCGCTTCCCTCTACGAGTACACCGTGTGCGATGTGTTATAGTCCTGACTTAGCGTAATGAATTCTTTGATCCTTTAGCTATTCAATGGTATAATTTAATTTTAGATGCAGAGAATATATACGAAACTACATTGCCAAACTGTACCCCTCGATTTTGTTATCATTAGGTTTTTTGGATTACCCCTGTATGGTAGCAAATTTAAAGACGTATTCACGTCTTTTTCTATATATGCATTACCTACAAAACTATTTAATTGACAACAATACCGCTGGTTAAGTGGAAGGAAATGCTTTAGAATATTAAGCTCGCCAGTGTACAATAAAGTAAGTATTCATTCATTCATTATTATATGTGTCTGCCGTATCGTGCGTGTTTGTTGTATTCTATGTCGGTTAGCAATTCTTATTGAGATTATACTAACATCTTACCGGCACATCAGTTAAATTGATGTTCCTCACAGGCCTAACAAATCGACTACCGGCATCAATTTCACGTACCGACGTATAAAAACCTCACAATATTATCCGGTCAATATCTCACTGTCGGTTACGTCGCGTATGTTCGTGTAAGTGAAAAAGTCACGTCTCAGCGAATTACCTCGAGACTGGTGATAAATCAGGATGGACGGGTCCGGATGCCACAACTCGTTTATCGAGTATCGATAGGTAATCAGTCACCGTTGATACTTACGTTCGTCTTTGTTCATCAATAAAAGTTATCTATTTGTATGTCTTGAAGTATAAAAAGATATAGTTGTCACACAAGTCGTAGGAACAGGTCCCAACTTCTTTATGTATTTATTAGAAAAGAATCGATGACAGGTACATAATATACGTAATTATAACGTACATGACACTTGTTAAAAATTATTTATGTTACTAATTAAAGTCGATTAAAGCATCTATATAGAACACAATACAATACAGAAGAGAATAACACAGAAGATAATAATACAAAAGATAAGAATACAGAAGATACAATTAAGAAAGATAAAAAGAAACAAGAGAATGCAATAGAATTAATATTATTTAACAACTTAATAAAACGTGGAAAAAAAGTCGGGAAGCTATTGATTTGAAAAAATTAGTTTTGAATTGTAAAAGTGAGTTCCCAAACATATCTATGTTATGATCTTTTTTTTTATCATAGAAGCCAAACGGACAGGTTGGTCATGTGATCTTAAGTGATCACCACCGTCCATAAACACTTGTAGCACCAGGGGAGTCGCAAGTGCGTTGCCAACCTGTCGTGGGAGAGAGGGGGAGTAAGGGAAGGGGAAAGAGGAGCGGAGGTGGGTCTCCGGTTCTTTCACTGACCGAACGAAATGCAACAATACAAGCACTGTTACTTCACGTGGGTTTTCTGTAAGAGGGTGGTACTACCCCGGTCGAGCCGACCCATTCATGCTGAAACCATTATAGCTTCAGCGTAACTCTACCACCTACTAAATCTATTTTAATCATCGTTATATTGACGTAATTATCTGAGAACGAAGGAAAGATGTCTTAAATTGGTTCTACAGCTATAGAGAATTTATGGCCAAATAATGAGACTGGATATTTGGGTAATCTGGAAAGCAAATTAATGATCAATTGATTCAAAGGTTCTGTTTATTAGAAGTAATTAGTTACAAGGTTAAGTGTTTCCTTTGCTGTTAAATGTCGTCGAACATTCACCAAAAATGTCGTTATAATTGTTCTACCATTTATACACAGTTAACACCGTTATTGTTGTAATGTTACGCGCCATCCAAAAGGCAAACCGCGATGCCTTTGTTGTCACTAAATTGTCGTATATTGTTGGTCAAATAATACACTTACATTTATGTACTCCAATTACTTTTATTTTATGGAACTGGTCAGAATGCCTGTGTTCGTCATAATAATACTTTTTTACACTTACAATCATTCGTGTTGACACAGCTTATGTTTACCAAGTATTGCTGGCATAAACTTTAACCAGAGAGAAGTTAAGGAGCGATTGATTGTCATTCTTCTTTTTTAACGTTCCTTGTATCATCAATACTCCTTATAATGTCTGCATTGTAATACATGTGTAAATTCTGGTTGGAAAAGTAATCTACGTATGAAATGAACCCAAGCATAGCGTCTACTCTCTGCATCCACTTGAATCGTATTGTCCGAATTCCAGATATTAAACTTTTATTTATACACTGTTATAAAATTTCAATTTACCACCATCCTGTATTAAACTTCTGATCATCATCCATCCACAGAGCGGTTAAACTATCAACTGCTCTTAACTTACCCATCTATGCATACTAGTGGGCGCCCAGTGGTCGACATTCGACCATAGTTCATTGATTTTTTTAAATTTGAACTTTATTACGGTTCTTTTGTCAACTTACTTCTATAATCAAAGGTTTTTATTAATAGTTGTATGTTATAATATTATTGTTGAATGTAGAATGAAAAAGGGTAATTGGAAAACGTAAGAGTAAAATAATACATACAGTCGAGCATAGCAACCTCCTTTTTTGAAGTCCTTTATTGACAGATGTCAAAATGTCTTTTATTTACATGTGTGTATATGTTGTGTAAAATTGAAGCAGTAGTGTGAGTAATGCATATTTTAATTAATTTAATGTACGTCTAATGCATTTTATATAAAATGAATAGCTTTCTGCAAGCTCCTCCATATAAACTTTAACTATGCCAAGTTTCACGTTCATCCGTTCGCGTATTACTCTCAAAAAAGGATACAAAGTTTGGGCTTCACGTATTAATATATCTATGCATATAATAAAAATGTAAAATAACGTGTCTGTACTTTTAGATTTTTGTAAAAAAAAAAGTAATTAAATATGATTTTCACATAAAGTGATTTCATGACAAAACTTTTTCAAGAAAATCATAAAAGTATATCTTCGAGTAAAATTTAGTTTTTGTTTCATTAAAATCGGTTCGGTCTATCTAAAGTTATTGTAATTTTAATGACGACGTGACTTAAGTACGAGAGAAAACTAGATAGGAATTGGAGTTAATACGTTCAGATGAATTTATTAGTCACAGTTTTGTACATTAGGTTCCACGCGGACGAAAGCAATTATATAAGAGTTCTGCCTACTTTGTCCTCGCCAATATCTTACTTCTAGAAAAGTGTTCTGCTCGCAGTTACTTAGGTGGCATAATTTAATTGAGTCTTCTTTCCTGCTCCCTATTACTTTTCAGAATTAGCCAAAGTATTATACCCGATTATATGGAACTCTATGCTGTGGTATTTGCAGAAAACATATATTAACCCCGGAAAAAGGTGATAAATGAAAATAACTACGTATAAAAGGGTATATTGCCTCGGCGGCTTATTTACATTCAGACCTTTTAATATCTCCATCACAGGTATTGAACTTTACGAGGTCGTAGGAGACGACTCGGCTTATCATATAAATTCTTAAGATTGTGAAATACATTCCGTTCGCGTGTAGGCATCCGGGACTCCCTCGATTAAAGATCGTGGAATTTTTCAATCCTCAGATGCCTATTGAACTATATTCTAGTTCATTTATAAAATTTCATTTTCGATATCATACTTTATTTTTATACGACTTCACAGATTCAGGGTAATAATGTGTTTCGACTTATTTTTGTATAAACGTCTATTTATTTTGCTAAGTCCTGTAGTCTAATGCTTTTATGGGTTTTAAATATGAGTTACACTCGTCGTCATAATATTCTAGTATTGTTAATATCCAATAATAATTATGAACTAGACAACTCTTTTATTAATCTAAATATATCGATTTTGGTATTCTACTGGGTATTCTGTTTTTCTTTATTAATAATTTCTTCTTGTAACTCATTATAGAAAGGGAAACGTGATTTATAGGTTTAAAAAGTAAACTCAATCTGATTTAACGAGCTATAATTCAAAGAATATTTAGTGAGTACAAATGACGCAGTAAAATACGGAAGGGCAAATACAAAAATTGACATTGACAGTAGTGACATTAATGACAGTACATTATTAGAGACCCAGTTCTATAATATTAGCAGAGTATGCTACAAACGATCATTATTGGTGATATACTTTATTTATAGCATTGTGTTTATATATATAGCTCTAACAAAAAATGAGGTGCTTTTTCATCCATTTATGATCCAACTGTTGGCCACATAATAGCCTGATTTAATGCAATGTGACCGAAGATTGCAATTCGTTAAGTCTATGTAGTAAGCTTGTACCTAAATTCGGCTGTTGAAATGCGGATTCAAATCTGGCAGCGGAGTATTCGAGGCGTAACGAGGATAATACTGGATATTCTTCTACCATCAATCCATAATACATCATATCTTTTTTCCACTATGATATTTTTTGCCAATCGAAAGCTTAGGTTCATCGTAGGTGCAAGCAAATTAAATAAAGTAAATGTAAAGATCATACCAGAATACTAGTAAATTGACTGTTTATTGACTTGCTAATATTTCATACGCCTTCGATGATAAAACAAATACTTAAAGAGTAATTAGTAACAGTTTTGGATAATTTACGGCTACAGAGAAAAATACCAAAAAGATCCAATAGGACATTCTTACTGTTCTTCTCTGCACGTACGCTTGTAAGTAATGACCTATATAACCTACTTCTGCAACAAATATTCTATAATACTTAGGCCAGTTCAAGAAACCGTCCCAATGATCGCAATTTACTTCGGATAAATACATTTAGCACTGACAGAAGTGGAAAAAGAGGTAACAGCTTTAGAAACACGTAAATTGGAAAGTAAGTAATTTCCAAGGACCCAATCTCTCCCAACAAAGGAGCCGTTCGAACCCAATTTGTTCAATTCCGAGAGAATGCAAGAACAAGAACCTCTGCATGGCGCTCTCGTTTCCAACGAAATAAATTCACTCCCGTCGAATATGCTCGTATTCCCTCGATCGCGTTCCGGCATTCGGATGCAAATTCTCCAATTCTCAATTCAACACCCATTAGCTCTGTAAGCCGTCGCTCCGTGAATATAGAGATGTCTCTTTTGTGTTTGTCTTATTTGAAATATTCGAATCGGGTGAGGGATGTACGGTATTTTCATTCAATGCAGCTTTCGTAAATTTCCTATTTTCTATAGGAAACGTGTAGTGGACTCTATTGAGAGATTTATTACATTTTGAACACTTGTATAAGCGTCATTTTTTACAGCGCGTTTTGTGGAAACGCGTTGAAATAAAAATTAGTAAGTACAGTATATTTATTATTTTTAATATTAAACATTTATAACGGCGGGCCAGTCCGACAGTTGGCGTGGTGACGCGTCGCCACGCTAAATGATTTTGAGTTTTTATTTTTTTCTTTAATGAAAATACATGTTAATTACATGAACAGACATCTTTTATTAAAAAGATAATAAAACAAGATTTTTTTTTAATATTTTATTTTGATTATGCCATATTAATTTCCTGTCGTAAACTATCATTTTATGCATACTGCCTGTAAAAATAATTTCGATGATTTACATCTGCCATCCTACCACGATGCCTCACAATTTTTTGTATTTTTTCTTTTTTATGTCAAAATTCTTTATTTAATTCAAGCACTCAAAATCTTTCCACTGGTTCAGAATATATACCATTCATGGAGAACATCTCTCAAGACTGTCGTTCATGGTTTATCAGTGTTATTTTTTATATATATGATGTTAACTGTACAAATAATGCTTGCATATATCAAATTTTTAATGAGTGTACGTAGAGGGAGACCGTTCCTGACCTTATCATTATTCACGTACTAATTCGTCCTTTGAGATAATAACTATATATTCATTTTAACATACTTAATTTAGATTTGATATTTAAATTCTCTAAAGAAATAAAAAATGACTAACAACGCACACTTTGAAAACCGGAGAGACTGAAATTCAAACAGTTTTAGTTTTTCTTTGGTTTATTTTTTTTTTTATGTTACTGTAAATCTCAATAGATAAATAAAATCATAGTGTATGTCTTTATCCGGGCTAACATCGAAAACGGCTGAAGTGATTTTGATGAGATCATTATGGATAGAGATCTTCACACAGTATTAGCTCGGGTACATTATTAACGTTTTTTAACGAGTACGTAGTAAAGATAACATTACAACTTGAAACATTGAAGACTTTTCGTAACTGATCCAAATAAAACACGTTTAAAAAAATAAAAAAATAAAGGTATGTGCTCGACTGTAGCACTTGAAAAAGTTAATAAAGATTTACCTTTGAGATGAGTCTCTGCTTCTAGCTAATCACAGAGTGTATTACTGGCGGAATTATTCACGGGGTGGTCGTTGCGTACTATAGGTACTGATTTACCAGCGGCGCGATGTCCTCTCTTTATGTTTGGATTATTCAGTGAACACTGGATTTATTACAGTATCTTTACTCTTATTACGCGGGTATTACATAGTAACCTAGATTTCCCTCTGGCAACTGGTTATTTTTCTAATTAGTTTATTATACTCTGTTATGTTTTCTTTCTTTTATTTTCGGAAATCAATCTTCTACGTTATTACTGCCATTGTCGAGTAAATAATAATAATATTACAAGTGTCTTGTAAGAGTTTCAATGTTCTAACAAGATTGGGGACCTCTTGTTAGAACTTTCCATAGAGCTTTTGTGGCAACTTGGAATTCATGTTCCGTCGTATTATTTCCCATCCAACATATAGTGTCAAATAAGACAAGGTTATGATTAAAATGTAAAATCCACTACACGACAGACTAAAATCCCGCCAAAAATTTATATTGTAACTAGCGGGCCTGGCGGACGTTGTCCTGCCTTGATAATAAAAAAAAAATCCTAAAAGTCAACTGCAGCGCCACCTACCGGGCCCAATCGTGAATCTAAACCATTCTCGGATCCACTGGAACACGCATACAAAATTTCATCAAAATCGGTCCAGCCGTTTCGGAGGAGTTCAGTGACATACACACGCACAGAAGAAATTTATATATAAAGATGTGTAGCAACATGGCGAGGGATTTAAATAGAAAATAACTAAATACGACGTCTTTTATATTTTAGAAATATTTATTGTATGTCATAATGAGTTTGTTTTGAAGAGTATATTTTTCATTTTTATGATTAAATTAATTTATGTGATAGTAAATCTAAGAGTGTATAGTTATGTTTGTGGCCAGACTTTTAAAAAACGCGTTTTAATAAGAATCTATTCCTATCGCACTTTTTCCGAACTTGCGTAATTGAGTGTGAGAGAGACAACTACATATGCGAGAGAGACAACGGTGCGTTTCTTTGTTTTCTTATCCGAAATAGGACCGATTTAAGGAGCTCCTAGTCTGTGTCTATATGCTTTTTTGCATCTAATTTGTTTGTTTGACATCTGCCAAACAGAGCTATAAAGCGGTAATTTTAGTATTTCTAGAGGGCTGCTCGAACACGGTATTGGTAAATAAGGTTGTATAGTATGACAGTTTTGTCTCTAGTAGCAATATCTAGGGCTAAAATAAAGGAATATAAATATATGAGAGAAAAGCTGTAAACATCTCGTTTAAAAAAATTACACGTGACTGTTAACTACGCTATGGTTAGTTAACATTCATCTCTAAGAAAAAGTAACTCGCATGCAAAACACATAATTCTACTTGCTTCATTCTAACCCGATAAGAGATAATCCGTTATTATGTTTGCGGGTGGGTCCCTTTGAACTTCTTTAATGACGTGCGTATCTCTAAACGTGGCCCCTCGTAAGCGTGCTGTCATCTATAATTGGTATTGATTTTATCAGGCAACACTGGATGTGTATATGTATAAAGTAATTGGATTTTTTTTTTAAGTCGAGGTCGTCATGAGGACATACGATAGAAGTAAAAAATGAAAACAATGGAATAACTGTAATTTTGAAATTTTAAATCAATTATTTAAATGTAATCATTTGTAAATTGAAATTATTGACATTGGTCTAGTTTTCGCATCTATTGGCACTCCGAGCAATAACTATAAACATTTTTATACGTTTAATAATTACATTTATTTCACATTATGACTCGTCACTTGTGTATAAGAGATACGGAACACAAAAACTTCGGGTTATCGATAAAAATATTCAGTCATAGAAAATAACGTATTACATTTACATAGGGGTTTGGGTTCGAATGAATAAAACGTTGCGAGGCCTTATTATATTCATAGCACTTGCCGATATTAAACGGGCGAAGTGCTCTCGTATGGGTACTTACGAATACTTGAAGTTGCTGATAGATGTATATTAATGCTTTCAATCGTCCTGCTATTATATTTTTTTAATATTTTTTCTTAATAATACTACTACATCTTATATTTTTTCCGTTTAAAAAAACGATATTGTTTTTTTTAATTAATGGATGTATGTATGTACATACGAAATAAGCTAGATCCAATTTTGGCCGTTCGTACATGTAAAATATGAAGATCATAAAAAAAAACTAAAAACTAAAAGTTTGATCTTCGTTCTCGGTGAATAAAAACTGGAAATCTAAAAAAAAATAAACATGTTATATGAACGATTAAAATTGGATTTAGGTCATTTTGAAATGTAACACCTCAAATATTAGTCAGTGTTCTTCAATAAATACTTTTTTTACCTTTTCTAAAAAAATCTCGTTTAATACAATGGGATTAGGATTTACTTGTTTATAATAAAAAAATAGAAACAATAAAGAATTCCTTCAAGATGTACATATATCACATAAATCAAAAAACATTTTCGATTTAACAGATATATATATATATATATTATATAGAGTTATTATTCACCTGCGTCCGTGCTATTGACCTGCGTCCATACTAGTGACTATAGCTAGGAAGGTACTATCGATTGGCTACTCATTACCCTGTTTCTGAACCCTGTGGTAGTTTTGATGTTCATAAGTGCCTTCTCAGGGCCTAAATTGAATAAAGAGTATTTTGATTTATTTTGATTAAGGTAACCAGGGACGGAACACTGGGCATCCATGCTCAGACAGTTACAGTTACAGCTATTCACATCTACGGGTAATTCGTCATAACTATATTCATTTTTGCATTTCTTTATCGGCTCACGTTTTTATTCGATTGGTTCTTGGCGGATCGATCGATCAAATCATAACCATGACGTCACTATGGATGACGTCATACTTCTATATAGACGCCATTTTATCGTCGCCTCGATATATATGTTACGTAAATAAATGGTTATTTCCGAGCGAAGTTCAATGATTTATTCAGAAGTTTCATCGTGATAGAGATGAAGAGGGTGTCGCCTCTGTGACAAATCACTCGGTGTCTCCGTGTAGGACGCTAGTAACTTCATATCGAAGGGTGAAGGTCCTAGGTCAAGGTCTCCGGGCGTGCACTATAAATCTCTTCCCGACCCTGAATAATATAACTCCAGCGTTAGAGATACGTAAGGTCTAAATAATTACTCTTGAGAGTAGTGGTGTGTGTGATACAATTTATTTTTACCGTACGGGATGTCTGTTGGAGAAAGTATCGTGCACATATTGATTTAAAGAATACTAAACGCCATTAATTGTTATTTACGGAATA
Source organism: Antheraea pernyi (assembly GCA_015888305.1). NCBI lineage: Eukaryota > Metazoa > Arthropoda > Insecta > Lepidoptera > Saturniidae > Antheraea > Antheraea pernyi. Next base: position 134,054 of record MU159194.1, read on the forward strand.
TTGAGGCGGTTTACTTCGGTGTTGTAAGGCGTTTTCTATGTCGCACAGCGCAATTGACTGCGAAAGACAAAGATAACGCTATACGAAACAGAACTCGGCCGACTTTGTCGCTCTTCTCCCCGAAGTGTCAAATCAAAATCTGGGTACTATATAATATATATAAGTAAAATGATACAGGTCTGAGGTTGGGCTTGCGTCACACAAGAAATACCGAATATATTTCTTTTATTTTTGGTTTCATTTCCTACATACTTTATCTTTATTTAAAATATATATCAATCTATACTAATATATAAAGCTGAAGAGTTTGTTTGTTTGTTTGTTTGTTTGTTTGGTTGAACGCTAGGATCTCAGGAACTACCATTCCGATTTGAGAAAATCCTTCGGTTTTAAATAGCTCATTTATCGAGGAAGGCTATAGGCTATATATCATCACGCTAAGACCAATAGAAGCAGAGCACCAATGAAGAATGTTTCAAAATCGGGCACTTTTTTCCTTTTGAGAGATTTCGTTAGTTGTCGTAATAATATTCGTCCAGTAGGACAGGCGAAGGAATTAATCCATACAGCCAATTCTGAAGTTGTCAATATAGGTATTTCTTATATATCCTTTAATCAATTTTCTTCCATGTCCAAGTTACAATAAAGGCATAAGCGCCAAATCTTCTATATAATATGTTGTACATTATTTTATCCATCATTAATATCTTCTTAGTCTTCATAATCATAAAACAAAATTGTTCAAATAAAGATTATATACGTTGCCATAGTAACGTGGTAAGTTTCTATCGCAAACATTTTCAAAGTTTATTTTGTTTTCCTATGCAAAAAGTTTATACTACTTTAATTTCTAATTTTTTATTTGTTCTCTATTACGTATTATAAAAATAAAGTTTGTGTATGTACAATTAAAATAACAACTTTATGATGAATGTATATGGCTACAAATGTCCAAAAAAAATTTTTTTATTTTTTGTCTATATTTTTATATTAGTATATTTTCTCTGATTGTTTGTTTGTTACGGGTAATCTCCAAAACGGCTGGACCTATTTTAACGGGAATTTTACTTTATACTGCCAGATAGCCGAAATGCAGTGGAATATCCGTAATGCTTGAACTAATTTTCACGGGACTTTCACTGGCAGATAACTCATCTTATAAGAAGTAACTTAGACTATTTTATTTTGTTACTCAAGACTTCATCCGCAATATGCTACTATCTCCTAATTGGTTGGACCGACTTCCACGGGGCTTTTACTGACAGATAACAAGCGGACTCGGAAGACGTTGTCCCGCCCCGATAATAAAATGAAAACCTTGACAAAGTATACCTAAACCGTCCCCATGAATCATCATTCTATCTACTGGTGAAAATGGCATGACAATGGTCGTTTTGACTTTATCGTGAATAGATAAACTGACAGAGGACTTTCTTTTTAACCGACTTCGAAAAAGGAGGAGGTTACTATGTTCGATTGTATGTATTTTTTTTATGTATGTTAACCGATATTTTCGTCAATTGTGAACCGATTTTAATGGTTCTTTTTTATTTGAATTGGTACACTATGTAGTGATTAACTGCTACCTGTGCATTCGTCCGTGTGAAATTGATCAAAAATATGTTACAGCCGCGTGAGACGTGTACCTTACTGGACTCTAAGAATAAATATACATAATTGAAAGTCATATATCTGTATGTAATATGAAATATATCATCTTTTTGGTCAATTTGGTGGCTATATTGTTAGAAAATCCAGGTATGTTGCTGATGATCAATCCCATCACATTCGATATATTATTAGTATTCATATATCTAATGTACACGTTACATGTTACAGAAGATGGCGTTCGTATCGAAGTTACAAATGTTTTTGAAAAAGCGTTTCTGTAATGTACACACCCACCCACAATTTTACATTTCTTTAATACATTTTAAAAAAGAGCGTGCGGAGCCGCGGGTAACAGCTAGTGTAATATAAAGTTATTACTGTTTTAATAAACTACGATTTTTATACGCATTACGCGTTGAGTAATGTGTGAAGTGGTTCAAGCGGTGAGGTGCGCATGTGTAGGAGACGAGAAGTAAACGGATAACATTGGTTAAAAAAAATGTAAATGGAGTATGATTTTGCTTTCAATTTCTATGTTTTTCCTCTGTAAATAAAATCTATAATTAGGATAATAAGCAACACAGACGAAGTATCAGCAGATATCAGTAATATATACAAGAATGCCATGCAATAAATAACTATAACAATAAACTATGCAATGTTTAAGAAATTTTATTTAAAAAACCGTATTAGAAATATATAAAAGATATTACTATATTTTTGAAATTGTCTGCATAAAAAAAATCTGAAATGTAACCTAATTTTGCGCGAAGACTCGTCCAATTAGTTCCATTGTGGTAGAGTAATAACTTGGAAGTTCTCTCGCGAAGTTGATTAATAAGCGTAGAAAGTAGCTAACGAGAACTGAGAGACATGCTTTTATTAAACAGAAGTTGTTGGCTTTTTATGCTCGTATGTCTATTATTTTTTATTTCTTTTTATGACTGCTCACGTCACAATATATTATATGTACATATGATAAAACATAGAACGGGTATAGAAGAGATTTTTATGGCATCTTTGTTACAGTTGCAATGTAGCCAATCAAATTACAAAACATAATGACCGTTTTAACCACTTTAAGCAATCCTCACTATATAATCGAAGAATATTATTGGAACTTATGTTTTTATTTAACATATTTCATGAAAAAATTGTATGTCTTCAAGATACTAATTTCTCCAAATTCAATATTCCTGTTAAGCTTCCTAGATCTAATAAATATCTCCCATTTTACATTTCTCATTTCTATACTAATTTAAGCTTTTATTCTTCGGTCAACAGAATATTTGGATTATATAATACAACGCATAAAACTTGCAACATTTTCTCATATAAAGGAAATAAATTCCAAACTGCGGTATCCGTTACTTTGTCGTAAAAGTAAGATGTCCCTCAGACACAAGCTCACATTGTATAAGACGTGCATCCGCCCTATTCTGACATATAGCTGTCGCGGCGCACATGCCAGCGTGTTACTTTAGTAAGTTGCAGATTCTTCAAAACCGCTTCTTATGTAAAGTAACCGGTACCCCATGGTACGTACGTCCGGAGAGCCGATCTCCACAGGGACCTGGAGATACCGTCTGTCTGGGCGCCCGTAAAATCACTAGCTGCCACCAAATTTCAAAAAGCCGCGAGTCACCTTAATCCGTATTTGCTGCAAATTATGAGACCGAACCGAAAGCCCCGCCAAAAGACGTCCGCGAAATATTTGTACCGATCCTCCCGATGACATAACGGCAGCGAACTAATAGTACCACCCTGTCTTTTCAAACAGAGTGTGTTCACACCCACGCTCGCATAACTACAAAACATGCCGCCGTGGTCTGGTGCTAAATTTCGCTCCCGCACACCAGACTAGGCCTCACTCGGCAGCGACTCAAGCCTAGGTCCGCTCCCTCGGTGTGGGGCCCTTGAGTACGCTGATCGCGCGAATATAGTGATACAAAATCTTTTATCACTGCAACAACATTACACATATCACCTCCAGACACGTGCACGCACACATGCTTACACATGAATAAGTTCAAAATAAATACATCATATGAGAATTTAAAAAAGCATTTATGATGATGTATCACAAGTTATATATACATTTATTATCGTCGACCACTATACATTAAAACAATAATTTATTTACTATCATACTTCAAATATTATATTTATGATAATTGAAATGAGAAACATAAATTCTACTCTGCAAATTTTCTGAATGTCTTGAGAAAACTACATCAATAGTCGTGCCATATCTTGTTGTTGATTGAACTGGAGAATTATTCATCTTTAAATTTAGTTTATTATAGTAATCCGTTCGTACTTTTTTATATTTTATTTACTTTATAACAAAGAGCTGCTAATAATAATACCTGTGTTATTTATTTAAGTTTCGAATTAACTGATAGATGGCACTACAGATAATGAAATTAAAGAAACGTATTTTGACGAAAATGTTGAAGCAAATTATTCAAATTAAAAAAGAAAAGAATAAGTAAATCTCGGGTAAGTTTTAATTAACGCTGGTACCTTTTGTTACAGGTAAGCATTCAGTAATTAATATATGTAGACAAAAAGTTACGCGGCGGTTGCTCGGGAAGCCGGTTCAGTTGGCGGAGCTTACAACTCGGCGAGGTAAAGTAACATAGTACATTTCTACATACAGACATAACGTTCTAAATAACGAACGGTTTCTTGAATCTCTCGATTGCGTTAAAACAAGACCTTATCTTGATTCCTTTGTTATTCGTCATTTAAAGTTCACGTTCTGTAGTATTCACATTAGGTAACTTAGGTAACCTATGTTTTTTAAACTCATTTATTTATTTGGCGACCAATCTTCTAGTAGATTATTACTGTCATTGTCGAGTAGGAAATGATATTACAAGTTTCTTGCGATCATTTCAATAAACGTAACAAGATGGATGCCATCTTTTTTTTAATAAGGGCTTTTTCGCCGTAATTACATGGTGGTTGGGACCCAGTCAGGCTGTGAAACCCTACCACCCCGCTTTCGCCATTGCCTCGTTCGTTATTCAGCAGGGTGCACCACGTGCAGGTGAGGTTGGCTTGGGCGTCTCAAGTCTTATGATGTTATTCGACACCCCTTACCCCGTCTTCTTAGAACTCACCAGAGAGTTTTTGTGGCAAGTCAGAATCCATGCATCTCGCGCGCCCTCTACAATAGAATTCTCATTCGTATTAGCTGTTCTGATATACTTAACTACGATGTACATCAATTGTAAAAACTCTTATTTGTCTTTCATTGAAATCGTAAAGGATGCTTTCTGTCGTAAAAACAAAGCTAAAAATCTGATGTCTGTTATTCGGATTTACTTTTATGTGGGTTTTATTTTTATTTGATAACTGAAATGAGCTCAGTTTCTAAGAAATGTATTATAGAGTCACTATATTCTGTTTAGAAAATCCCCTTTGTGGAGATATACAACCGTTTTAATGAAACAGATATAGCCAGGAGCGATACGTAAGGTTTACTTGTATATATACTTATTTATATTAAAGTTTATTTGTTCGTTTTCTAGTTTATCTACATTTCTGTATAATAACAATTCAGTGTAAATAAATGAAAAACTCTTTTTTCCTAATCCCCAACAAAGGGGTACAAATGTAGGGATTAGCCATTCAATGTGCGTCTTGCTCTCTCTACTCTAATTGGCAGCGATGTCGGGACACGGTCCGAGTCGGGGAAAACTTTCCCGGGACTTATTATTTAATAACGGAGCCGCGTTCATTTCATTAAGCTTCGTGCTGTTCTCAAACCTGCGCTCTGTTCTCAAAGGTCTTCAGCGACTTTTATAAGTGAAATTTAAAAGAGGAATGTTTTTTTTGTAACCGTTGAATGAATTTATTTTTTCATTATGAACTTTACCTTCTGTGATCAATGTTGCGGTACCTGTGTGTCCGTGTGTAGGAAGTTTTTAAACCTGTATAGGTTTTCATATCTTTTATATATAGAATTTAGTGAAGGTAGCTGAACCCTGGATTGAATGGGTAATATACAATTTATGCTTGTCGCAAAAAGTGTACTTATATGTTCTATACATTTTCTTGCTAAAATAGATATTTATTTTGTTTCTGTTCGTCTCGTGCTCTTTAAGGGGAGAAATGCGGTTAGATTTTTGTTTGATAACTTCTTTAGCCACGTTGAACGGTCTTTTTGGCAGGTCATAAAACTAATGATTTTTCGTCATGAAATGCTAGTAAGCGTGACCGGCCGTATTACGCTTGCGCGGCTTGCATCAGACTAGCTACGGGTAGTATAGCGGCCTGTTTACATCTAATATTGATATTTTGTATTGATCTTGTGCAGCTCATCACATGTTTGATTAATATATGTTAGATTAATATATTGTATAAAAATGTATATAATTATTGCTCGGAGTAACAATATATTCGAAAACCAGACTAGTGTGAACAATTTCATCTACAAATAATGAAATTTAAATAATTCAGACTATGATTGATTTAAACATTCCATAATAAATATAGCTATTCCATTGTCTTGAGTTTATACTTTTATCGGCAGTCCTTATGGCCGGCTCTATTTTATTATATAAAAATATTTAATCACTTTGGAGTTCATGATTAAGTGTTTTATGATAGGGGGGCTATATGACCGAATGTTTGGGAATCACATATCTAAGCGAATGTATTATTAAGCTTGATACTGTCAAAGTAATCCTTAAAAACTTAATAAGATTTACATAAAAATCATGAAAAATGTTTGAAATACAAATCCATCAAAAGGAAATAACGATACCTCGATAATAATCGGGTAAAGACATGTTTATATTCACCCAATTACGGTATACTTGAATTAGATACGTTAGATTTTAGCCTTACAAGTCCTTATGTTAAGTAGTGGCAGGGGTTTCTATTCCGGGAGCCTTCGGCTCCCAGGGAGGTAGAGGCGGAGAGACGGCGTCTCAGAGGAGACGCAGTCGAAAGGTGGCAGCAGGACCTGGCGGACGAGCGGTTCGGACGGCTTACTATAGACGCCGTCCGCCCGGTCCTGCGGGAGTGGATGACCAGGGAGTGGGGCTCCCTGACGTTCCGACTGGTGCAGGTACTCACCGGACATGGTTGTTTCGGGTGGTATCTGCACCGGATCGCACGCAGGGAGCCGACCGCCGCCTGACACGAGTGCGGCGCTGTCGAAGATACCGCGCAGCACACTCTGTCTGACTGTGGGTTGCAGCGCCGCATTCTGGCGGCGGCGGTGGGAACGGATTTATCGCTGCCGAGCGTGGTTTCAGCCATGGAGGTCATCTCGCAGAAGGAGGAGGCGGAGAGGGCCCGCGAGGCAGACCCTCAAAGTGGCCGTCTCCGCCAAAGGAGGACAGGCGGGAGGAGGAGGCGCTTCGCCCAGCTCCTCCCGCCACCGTAGCCGGACCTGAGGGGATGGGCCGGGGGGCCCATCTCCTCATTGCACGGGTCCGGCGGACGAGGGGGGGCAGCCGGTGTGTACCCGGTCTGTCCCTCTATAGGTAGGAGCCCGGCGGTCACCTTCCGCCGGGCGGACCGTGGGGGCGGCTCTACAAGGTTGATTAGCTTGAACGATCCCTTGCCGCCCCCACAAAACGGTCTGTCGGTACACCGTGGGGTTTTAGTCCGTGCGACTCGGACATAACCCACCCTCTCCCCCGGGAGGGTGGCGTATCCAAAGGGATTTCCCCACGTTAAAAAAAAAGAGGGTTTGTATTCATTTTAGTTCTACCAGAAAGGGTATATTGTAAACTATAGTCATTTCAGCCTATTGTATAACTCATATTTGTGGACTGTCCAAGTTTTCCCATTTTATTAAGCGTTCATAATATGTAATAACAACATAACCGCACGATCATATAAATGTCCCACAGCTGGACAGCAAACGTCCCCTCTCGAGGGAAAG
>MU159194.1:141595-163534 GCA_015888305.1 Antheraea pernyi
GGAAAGAGTAAGCTTTACGCATCACGCTAGCCTACAGTGTACTGGGAATTGGGAATTTGTAATTCTGATAAACTTAATAAACTGGTTGTTATATTTTACTAGGCATTATTATTATATCATGATATTACTAGAACGTTCTAGAAACGTTGAGAATTTTCTTCGGCGTCCCAAGATATATTTATTGTGTAACCAGCTGTGCCCGCGGCTCCGTCCACGTGAAACCTAATGTAAAAAACAATGACTTATAAAATCATTTGAATGTATTAAGTCCATTTACTTAACTACTTTTCTCTTGTACTTACGTCGCGTCGTTATTAAAATTGCAATAACTTTTGATAAAGTGAACCGATTTTAATGAAACTAAGGCTAAATAATACTCGAAACGTATACGTAAACGATAAAACAGTGATGTTTTATCGTGAAAGCAGTACTTTTGTATACTATATCTAATATATACTCCACCTTCGTTAACTTCTCTCACTTATTTTCCCTCTTCTGGATTAAAGTGACGTCATCTATTTTGGACTTCGGTCTTTCGGATATCTAATCAATCAACGAAGCTTCGATTTCTGCAATGGACCGGAACGTTCGGTGAAGATAAATGTGACGATGATACCATAGCAAATTGATATGTCTTTTTCAAGGCCAGCCTGGTTAGTTATCATCCATAAGTTAAATGTTTCTTATTAAGTGTTCGAAATTGTGTTCTGATGGCCACACTTCAAAACCAGTCCTCTAGGGTAGGCATGTTACCATCGTAGGTCACGTCATTATTTAGTATAAAGGAAGGGTATTACAAACACTAAAAGTGATATATGTATACTATATAATGATGAACAGAATAGTTGCGGAACAGACTGACGTAAATTATCAAAGCACATTCCGAAATACTACTGCTCGTGAAAACTTGCATGCGGATTGCTGTTTACACTGTAGAAGGATTTTTGGAAATTTAACCCCTAATGTAGTACATAAGGAGATGAAAGTTTGTATAAATTTTGTATTTAGTAATTCTGATTGAAAGTTAAATGATGTTTTTAAAAAAAATAATTAAGCATTTTATAGTGCCATTTATAAAGGTATTAGCTGTAATGAAATTATAGGCTGGGGTGGCAACCACCACACCCACACTGATCGAGGTACCTAGCCTAGGAAGTGGACTGTATATTTAAAATTGGCTGGAGGTAGATACCCCTGGAAAAACATATGCCGAAAGGATTTTCTTTATAACCGGGATAAAACGCTCACTTACTTGATATAATGTCTGTTTTCTCCGCCGCCGTTGCCGTGGTGAGAGCACCAGGTTTCCAACACGTAAACACACAATGCACAAATATAAATCCCCGAGCTGCCGTGTGGCTAGTATAGTGAGCGGGTCCGAGTTTAAGCGCGAGTTTCGAACAAGTGCCGCCGAGTAAGTGACCGATCATCCCGATTGTCCGTTGACAAGCAATGTGTCAAAAAAATAATAATAATTTTGGCTACCCCCAACCAATTTATGCCCGAACATAGGCAGTTACTGGTATAGTATAAAAAATAATTTTCAAATTAACTTGATTTATTTGATTTATTCAATATCTGTATCCGCCTGATATTTCATTTTAGATTGTATCTCAATAAACTAGGACTGCTTTCAATCCAGCATTATAATAATACATTGGTATTTAAATACTTTCTCTCAATATTTAAATCCCGAGCAAGAGTCTTAATTTTTTTTAAGCCAATACCAACATAACACCTTCGCTTCCAGCCAATATCCAATTAGTCAAAATTGGGAAGGTATTCAAAGAAGCCTACATAACTTTAGTATTACCAATTATATTGAATAAACTAGATATCCATTTTTCCCGCGTATGAACTCCCAGCGGTAGTGTTTCCGGACCATTACAATTTAACAACTTTCAAGAAACGAGCCTACTTCTTTCTCAAGGGTCGGCAACGCATCTGTGATTTCTCTCGTGTTATAGGTGTCCATGGGTGGTGCTGTTTACTTACTATCAGGTGTCCCGCATTTTCGTTTGCCACCAATGGTATCAAAAAATATATATAAACATTTAGCGCACTCTATACACGCTTTTCGCTGTGCATCTTTGGAATACAGAGTACACTGCTTTGCATAAATTCTCCTTTTGTTAATAAACGCAAAAGAGAATTAAAAATATTACAAAAACTTGTAAAAGTATGACGTATAGAATAAATTAGCAAAGTCAGAGTTATTTTTCATTTAGAACTTTTGGTGTGAACGAACGTAAGCGACATTTATGATCCCTGTTGAAAACAAAGGCGACATTTATAAATGTGAGGGCTGCGTTAATTAACAGATTGCATCAACATTTTAACGAAAACGTTGCTCTGATTTAACTTTACCTCTAGACTAATGGATGAAACAGCAAAACTATGTTCATCAATTTTAGCTTTTGAAATTACAGTGGCAACGCTTTTACGTTTAATTAAGGGACGGTATTTCTCTATTTTTTGGGTAGATTTGTGTGAGAGTTTGTTTTAGCTTCTTTTGTTGGTTTATTACGTTTCGGAGTAAGTCAGTGCTAATAAGACACTCGCCTTTCGGCATTACAGTGGTGACTGGCGATATGTTATAGATAGGGTGTGCGTATAGTATAAACTAACGAGGCCAAAGTCTTTTTTTAAATATTGCAGCACGGTAAAATGACTGCACTGTGCCTGATGATAAGCACAGTACAATCCAAAAACAATAGTGACCACCGAGAGAGAATCTATCCATCGCCGGTCGCCGCTGTCATGCCGGCTTGCGAAAAGCTGGATATGCATAGGCTGATCCCGAAACGCGACCCGCAAAAGCGAATCACTATGACGGGTTTTTTCGCCATATACATGTGTGGTTGCGACCCAGTCGGGTTGTAAAACCCTACCACCCCGCTTTCGTCATTGCTTCGTTCGTTATTCAGCAGGGTGCACCACGTGCAGGTGAGGTAGGCTTGGGTGTCTCAAATTTTATGATGTTATTGGACACCCTTTCGGGCACACTATTGTAGATATCTCTTCGGTTGCAGTTTCTATTGGATTGCACTCCACTTTCCGTTAGTTACAGTCCAGTAACTTTGTCGTATTTGTACAAGAGAACTCATATTATATAGATCAGTGTCACTCTTGAACATTTAACCGGTCCTGACATAATTCTGTGAAAACTGACTAGTCGACGGGATTGTTGGTGCATACTTTCAACGATTTCAAATTAAATTCGAGCACGGAAACTTTTACATTAAATACCTTTGTAGGTGAAAGAATTTTAATGTAAAAATGCATATCTATTTCAGTTATATCACTGGGACATTTCTAACACCTTAGTGTAGTTTTAGCTCTAAGTTAAATTTTGTTAAACCAAAATTTATTGAACTCTCAATATAGTGTAAAAATTAAAGTCTTAAATATTTGAATATACATAATTTAAGATTTTAGTTTAGATTTTAGGTTATATTTAACAAATTTGTTCGTAATGCTCTTTGCATTTTGTTAAAGTTTAATTACTGCGAGAATTGATTCCACTGGTTCTTGTTGAAGTGGAACGTCTTTTGGGACGGTGTGAATTGGATTTTATGAAACGAAAATATGTAACGAAAACGAAATAAGCTATAAATGTATATATAGGTCTTAGGCTGTGAGAGAATGAGATAGTATATTCTTAATGTAATCGATATATATATATATATATATATATACAAAGAGAGGGAGAGACACAGAAAAACGTTGTAATCTATAGCACATTATTTTCTGTTGGATCGTAGTGACTGTGTTGTGTTGTGTTGTGTATTATTAACATTGTAAATCTATACATATAATAAAAATGTAAATACAGCGTGTCTGTAATTTTTGTGGAAAAATTGTTGCAGGCGTTTTAGAATAAGTAATAGAATATGTTTCAATCATTTTTAAAAAATCTGTCTTACTGTCTGTTTGTATGAACACGCATCACTGCTAAAGTACTGCGCTCACGATAAAACCTCATCAAGAAAATCATAAAGTATATCCTTGGATAATATTTAGTCTTGGCTTCATTCAAATCGGTTCATTCTGTCAAAAGTTATAGTAATTTTAATGACGACGCGATTTCAGTTCGAGAGAAAAGTAGATAGGTAAATGAACTTAATACATTTAGATAATTTTATTAGTCATGGTGGTAGAGCCACGTCGAAACTATTACTGTTTTCAGCTTGAATGGGTCGGCTCGTCCGGGGGGGTACCATCCTCTCATAGAAAACCGACGTGAAGTAACAGTGCTTGCATTGTTGCGTTTCGTTCGGTCAGTGAGAGCGCCGGATGCCCACCTCCCCTACCCTCCCCTCTCCTCCTCTTCCTCTCCCTCCCCTAATCCCTTCCCCCCTAAGGGTGGCAATGCACTTGCGACTCAACTTAACAGCAGGTGACCCACATGTTCGTTTGCCACTTATGTCATAAAAAACAAAAGTCACTGTTTTTTTACATCAGGTTCCACGCGAACGGAGTCGCGGGCACAGCTACTATATATTAAGATATTACAAAATAATGCCGAAAACTAATGTTTACCACCTCCATAGTGTATTCATGTCATTCTCTTAAAAATTAATCAGAATACTAAGTGTCACTTCTACCGTGTGTGTAAACTACACACCACTGCTTTTTCAACTTCAAAGCGTCTTTAATGTAGTCTGAAGTGCAGAAGTCAGCCGGAATTCTGAATGTAAAATGTCCATGTTTCATGACGAATGTGGTCACCGCGTTACCCCGTTAGCGTATTCGCTTAGTGTTCCGCGTTAGATTAATGATTCCTTGAGGTCTGGAATTGACATCGTCTCGTGCCATAATCTAAATTATTAAACAGGCCACGTCGTTCGGTGGGCGTACGTGTAGTTTCTGCTCTTGGAAATTTACGCTGTAATAATTGAATATGTAAAAGGAGTTTTCTAAGATAAATTCCCGCCTCAATTTGAGACGTAATTGTATATTAGTTAATTATTATCTTCAGCTGTAAGATTGTTTTAAGTTTAGATATTTTCTGGCGTTCCGACACGTTAATTATCTTTATTTCGTGAAACACTATAAAATATGTTTATTGCATTTGACGAAGAAGAACCAAGAACAATTCGATATGAAACATAAAAAAAAAATCCAAAAAAAATAAACCGCCTTCGATGTGAAACACAAATAAGGCATCGACTTTAAATATATTATTCGGTAGCGCGAATATCAATATTTTTTATTTAATTTGGTTAATTTAATAATTCAGTTATTTTTCGCTTTTTAGTGCCTTATTTGTGTTTCACATCGAAGGCGATTTTTTTTTTGGAAAAAAAAATTAATTACTCCTTTTTTAGTGTCCATAAATATATCTGGTTTCTAATGGGTATAATAAATCGGTTCCAATTTCACGAAAATACGTAAATATGAAGTAGATGAAAATCAAATAAACGATTTATCACCCCCTTAGGGGTTGAATATTTTCTTCAAATTTATTTATATGGGACCACCTCTGAATATAATCGATTCAAATAAAAAAAGAATCATTAAAATCGGTTCATAATTGACGGAGGTATGGATTAATATACATAAAAAAAAAATACACACAACCGAACGTAGTAACCTCCTCCTTTTTCGAAGTCGGTTAAATTTTTGAAACATTTGAGAGAGCATAACTATTGAATTAATGAAATTGAATCCTTACATGTATTTAAAATAAAATTAGAAATGTATCTAATATGGTACAGAACAAATCAGTTACATCCCTTAAAGTATCCCTGTATTAATAACAGGACTATTAGCCGTCGGGAAGCAATTACGGTAATGAGATTACGTTCAGGACACATCCCATCTAAAAAGTTCGCCTTTATGATGCGTAAAGTGACATCACCACTCTGCCAGAATTGCGGGCTCATCGATGATGTACACCACATCTTGGCAGAATGTGTTCGAAGCGAATGTAATAGATCTCGGCTTAATGCTTCTGGTTCGTTCCACATTAGTTTGTAAGATTCTTTTTTTTTTTCTTTTTTTTTATGTCATAGGTGGCAAACGAACAGGTGGGTCACCTGCTGTTAAGTGATCACCACCATCCATGGACACTAACAACCCCAGAGGAGTCGCAAGTGCGTTGCCATCTTTCGGAGGGGAGGGAAAGGGAGAGGAGAGAGGAGAGGGGAGGGGAGATGGGTCTCCGGCGCTCTCACTGACCGAACGAAACGCAACAATGCAAGCACTGTTACTCCACGTCGGTTTTCTATGAGAGGGTGGTACTACCCCGGACGAGCCGACCCATTCATACTGAAACCAATAATAGTTTCAGCGTGGCTCTACCACCATTGAAAAATTCCTTATTGTCTGACCCTATCTCGAAATCTGCTAGGAAATTATACAAAATTAATATAAGCCATTGTTAAGTTCGTATGTATATGTTACCTAGGCGATATATTCGCATTGGCGAATAAAGCCTTTAATAAAAAAAATCTAAAAGATATATATTTTCATTTTTTTTTATAGTAGCGCGTCAAAATAACTGCGCTATGCCTGATGGTAAGCACAGTACAATCCTAAAACAACGGCGACCATCGAGTGACACATTATCCAGCGCCGGTCGCCGCTCTCATGCCGCCCTGCGAAAAGCTGGATATGCACAGGCTGATCCCGAAACACGACCCGCAGAAGCGAATCACTATGACGGGCTTTTTCGCCATATACATGGTGGTTACGACCCAGTCAGGCTGTAAAACCCTACCACCCCGCTTTCGCCATTGCCTCGTTCGTTATTCAGCAGGGTGCACCACGTGCTGGTGAGGTTGGCTTTGGTGTCTCAAGTTTTAAATGTTATTCGACACCCCTTACACCCCAAATTTTCATATTGTTGGCGCGCCTTACACTTTTTGTGTGAACGTAGAGGCTACCCTTCCGCCCACCTCTTTCCCCTTTCTTCTTTCATACACGATCTCTTTGCCTTCTATCTCGTTCGCGGACGCAAGCTGACGCAACAACGCATACACATTCAAAAAGTATTAGATACCGTCGCTAGTTAAAATGTGAGCTCTAGTGAATGAACCATGCTCTGACGTTGAAAAACGATAGAGTGTCGAGATAATTTATATATTATTCGCAGCGAGTGAAGTGTACGATACAAAGCCGCATCATCCAGACCGGTGAGCCCGAACATTTCCTTACCGCATCCTGAACCCCAGCTCCTTCACACAAGATATGTATAATTTCGTACGAGTTGTCTATATTTTGCTTTCTTAACAGCGTGAGATCTTTTGTTTTCCTTTCGTGAATATTATAGCAATAGAAATATTTTGTAAATGTGATTGAAGTGAAAACCTCTTCAGGCGCGTTGAGCGGTATTTTTGACAGGAGATAAATTTGTAGTTTCGTGCCTTGACAGCCTACGTCAGCATTACCGGCCGTATTGCGCTTGCACGGCTCTCGTCAGACCAGCGACGCGTAATATAAGGGCCTGTGTATATGTAATATTGATATTTTGCGGCTCATCATACGTTTGATTGATTAATTGACTTTATAAAAATATATATATATTATTGCTTCAAGTGCCAATAGATATGAAAATCACACTAATATTAATAATTTAAATATTGTCATTCACACTAATTTATCGGAAAATTAAAAAAAAAACACATTTATTTTATTGTTTCGAGTTTTCACTTCTGTCGACAGTCATTATGACTGCATCGACTTTTTTTTGTAGCACTGTAAGATCTTATTAAAGTAAAGGTATTAGTTAAAATCAATGTTTTATTTCTCATTAAGTGAACTATAGGTTCTTTCTGGAAAAATCTTTAAACCTACTTAGACTATTAGGTTTAAACTTCTAAAGAGCGATTAAATGGAAAGACAATTTAATTGACTTAAAAAAATCTATAGTAGAAATAGCCATACGCTTCACAATGGTAAATTGAGACTACTCGCTTACGTGAGACATGCAAGCTAAGGATGCACGAATGGTGTAGTTACGTGAAGTATGGAGCAGAATTAAGTAAAACTTATTTTCGTAGCGCATGTTTCCCATTCCCCTACACCATTTGTGTTGGTGGTATTTATTACTTAGCTATTTCACACGCTTCTGGTCGAAAGGCACGTTTACTGTACACGAAAACAATTCACGAATTAACACCCGTAAATGAAAATAGGGGGCATTTCACGTGAAGCGGACAACGAAAGGAAAAAATAAAGTTCTGTAATTCGTTCATATTATTCGCGATATCTAACAATAAGATCTACTTAGGCAAGCGCCAGACCTCAGCGCAGAAATACAAAAAATATTTAGTGTATTCATATTCACACATACTAGAAGTCCAATTAGGCTAAATATGAACGAAGTTCAGAACCCTTTTTTACGTTGTCCGCTTCACATGAAATGCCACTTTTTACAGTATTTCATTAATGAAACTTAATGCACTTAATGCAATGAAAGATATACTTAATATTAATATATACTAGTGGGCATTCGACATTCGACCATAGCTCATTGATTTTTTTAAGTTTGAATTTTATTAGGGTTAATATCATTGTTGAATGTAGAATGAAAAAGGGTAATTGGAACGTAAGAGTAAAATAATACATACAGTCGAGCATAGCAATCTCCTTCACAACCTTTTCTTGAAGTTCTTTATTGACAGATGTCAAAATGTCTTTTTTATTTACATGTATGTATATGTTATGTAAAATTGAAGCAGTAGTGTGAGTAATGCATATTTTAATTAATTTAATGTACTTCTAATGCATTTTATATAAAATAAATAGCTTTCTGCACTTCTCCTCCATATAAACTTTAACTATGACAAATTTCACGTTCATCCGTTCGCGCATTTCTCTCAAAAAGGGATACAAATTTTAGGCTTCACGTATTAATATATAGATATAAGGATAACATTTAGGTCGATAAATTTTAACTTCATGGAGAATCGTGATTTCACGTTTCATTGAAATGTTTTCGAACGACGACAAATATGAACGCTATAGTGAAAGATCGATTACCGGTGAAAGTATCCAGTTTCCGATGAACGGATATAAGCCCAATCGTACAGACGATTCCGATGTCGTAAATATTTAGACGGTCGATTTAACGACTAATGTACAAGCCAATAAAGATATGTTCGGATATACATAGGCTCGGAAAAATTGCCGGTAATCGTTAAAGTTTAAGGTCAAAGGGATCATAAAACTAAGTAATTAAGTGTCGTCTGTTTTCCATATGGGCATAACCTTTCAGTGTATGAATATATAATGATACTAACGAGCCCGGCGGACGTTGTCCCACCCTGATAATAACAGAAACATTGACAAATTATAAACCTAGACCTTCCCCATGAATCACTTTATCCACCGGTGAAAACCGTATGAAAATCCTTTCAGTTGTTTTTGAGTGTATCGCGAACAGACAGAAAGACGTGGCAGAGAAATTTGTTTTATAATATGTAGTGATTGGAACTGTTAGGATTTTTTTTTACTTTTACTTTGTTTTCAATATTCTGTAGGTTTTATAGTGTTTGACCACAATCATCTGATGTTAATTAACGATGTGGTCTCACTGCCTTAGCTGAGGGGGGGGGGCAGCATTGTAGGGCAATATCCTAACCTTGAAATCACAATGCCCTAACTTAAAAATACCAAAAAGTATGATAAATGTTTGTTCATAGTTTGAGTTAAAAAAAATTATTAAACTTTTCCTAACATACCACAGTTTGTGACATTCGAGGGTAGATCAGTTATGATAATTTTTTTAACTTTTTTTTAACAACGCTGCCCTCCTCAAATTCGACTCTAGCTACAGCCCTGTGTGGTCAAAGATCATAAACGCGTTAGAACATAGAGAGAACTGGTTAAGACTGGTTATCAATAAGTACAACTACCGTAATACACCGATAGGTGCTTGGCGACGGATTTTGTAACTCGAGGGTGGTATAATCGGATTTAGTAAAAGCTTTAATAGATTTACATTCTTATTGTAAGTACAGATTAAAAAGAAATATCTAGAAGAAAAAGATATTTTTTCTATAATTTAATTTTTGTTTGTTTTGTCCATCCTCCTATGTACAGCGTGTACATTACATTATTTTCCTTTACTGATTACCTTCTTAATTCTGATTAAATTCTGAAACACCAGACACAAGGTTAATTTATTTCTTATTTGTCATAAATATTTCTCTTTACAAGAATTGTTCCTCTTAATTCGGAAAAGGTAATTTACGTTTTCGTCTCGCTTTTCTAATTTTTTCTTTTTTTGTTGGTTTTTGTTAATTTATTTGTGAGTCTGCGGTGTGCTTGAACGATTTTATTACAGTCGACCAAATTTTCTTTAGCCTACTTACACCGCGGATCCTGACGATGTTGATGTTCGACGAACTGTAGAAAAATTGTTCGCCTCTGTTTTTTTAATGGTAGAATTCATAAAACTCAAAAGATGACTGGAATATACGGCTATATTTTATCTAAATGTAAATGAGATTATTTGTAACAATTTGTTTAAATAAATGAGTATTGGAGCACAATTTCATGCGTGGTCATTAAATTTCAAACTGAGCATAGATCGTATTATCGTGTAAGCTACGTATTGTGGCCTAATTAGGCACTTCTCAAACTTTCTGAGCGCCTAAACTGATCGCAGATGGTCACGCGTAGTTCAATTTTAATAAATGTGAGAGTAGAATAAATATGATGACAATTCAGAATCGTCTTTGTGAGTACTACGCCCGCGATGTTGTGCGAACTCAGAACTGTATTGTAGAGTTTCCAAACGTGTGTGCTCAAGTCAAGGGTGTGTCAATGGTGCTTAGACTTGAATTGCTGGCGATCCACCTCAAGATTGTTATACTACGATCGATCGACTCTGAAAGGCTGCATGTATGTGTGATGTAGGATTGTGGTCTAGGTACGTGTAGTAAGCCCCGCAAAAACAATAAAAAGTTATGAGGAAGTTATTCTGGTCTAATTGTGGATCAAATAAATTTTAGTTAGTTAGTTTCTCAATACATTTCGTTACAATAACCTACCTACTAAAACAAAGTTTATGACGCCAATTTTTTCTCGAATCAAAAAATACTCGCTGTAGACCGTTTTTGCACGTCTGTTATTGCGTTGGTGTTGAAGATTTTTTTTACATCACAATACACTATTTTTTTATATCATGGGAGGCAAAGGGATAGGTGGGTCATCTGATGTTAAGTGATCGCCACCGTCCATAGACACTTGCAACACCAGGGTAGTCGCAAGTGCGTTGCCAAGCTGTCTTGGGGGAGAGGGGGAGTAAGGGAAGGGGGAAGGGAAGGGGAGGTGGGCCCTCCGTCGCTCTCACTGACCGAACGAAACGCAACAATGCAAGCACTGTTACTTCACGTCGGTTTTCTGTGAGAGGGTGGTACTACCCCGGACGAGCTGACCCATTCATGCTGAAACCAGTAACAGCTTCAGCGTAGCTCTACCACCTACTAAACTACCCTTACTAACCTACTACGACATTATGTCCTAAAATAAATACACTGTAACTCTATAGAACGTAGAAATTAGTTCAATTCAGTCGGTTTACAACAAAACCATATATTTGTTCTCTACGTTCCGTATAAGGAAAAAAAAATGCTCGATCTCTTGAAATTCATTATAAAGAGTTTTACACTGTATTATATTTTTGTAACCCATATGAAATATTCGAGAATTTAAAACGGTGATCTGAAAATGTTAAGTAATCTACTATATTTTATTTATTTTTAACAAAGAAATATCCTAGATAATGTAAAATATTTAATACCAAAAATATTGTTTCCCATGTCGTTTCACCAATAGTTTATAAACTAAGCTGTAGAATGTATTGACAGAGAGCTAAACTCCATAAACATTACGTTAAATGAACACAAAAAAACATAACCAATAACTCAAGTAGAACAAGATTCGCTTATCTCAGAATCCAATCAACGTCTGACCAAAGAAACGTTCACCTCGGATATCTTATTTCTCGAACGCATACCATTTTTAAATGCAATACGTATCTGTTAGGCCTGTTATGGCGGCGTATCATGATAACGTGCTCCGAATATGTGTGACACTTTTGCGACACTAAACATTCTTTAGGAATAACTTTACACCTATTATACAAATAAGGGTTGATGATTCCGTATATGGAATCGTGTCTGTCTCGGCGACTGTGATAGACGTGCCACCTAGTGGAATTAAACGATAGTTGAAACGTAATATACGTCCAGAAGATACTGAATCTTGAATCGATGATGACTCAGTCGATAGCGTGATTGATAATTTATAATGTAATAGTTGACGGGGCCACGCGTTGCTGTGACTCGTTTATTGGAAAAGAAATTCAAAGTTAAATCTATAACAGCCTGTCATACAGTTTTCTGTCAATAAACTAATTTAAAGCGCCATCTATTTGAGACTGATGTAACTTACAATTAACACTTATCAAAATTGACAACCATTTAATTTTCAATTAAAAATATTGAGAAACATCGACGTGAAGTAACAGTGCTTGCATTGTTGCGTTTCGGTCGGTCAGTGAGAGCGCCGGACGCCCACCTCCGCATTCCTCTCCCCTTATTAGAACATTTGAGCCTTATAAGAGCGTTATCATTAATTATGATCCGGTAGCAGCCGAATATTTGATGGAGATCTCTGAAAGGCTAACAGGCTTGCAGTACACATACTCAAGCTATAATATAATATCGCTTTAATTATACTGAATATAAATTGTAGTGTATCTCATTTAATGATAGATGTTATAATAGTAGCTGATTCCCGCGACTTCGTCTGCGTTGTTTATTATGTTAATTGTTTCGTTATTTATGTCAAAGGGATTAATGCAATTTCGATACTTTCAACATTTCTCGTTATATTTCAAACAATTTACAAAAAATCTTAACAAATTATATACCATAATCTTCTTCGTGAATCGCTCTATCTATTAATGAACCCAATGAAAATCCGCTCAGTAGTTTTTAAGTTTATCGCGAACAACTTTTATAATAAGGTATAGTGCAGAATTATACTTAGAAAATAAGATGTATTTTATCATTATTTGCTAATCAGATATAATATTGTAATGAAAGAAAATAATATAAATATATTTATTTTAATGAATTAATAATATATAATACATTAAGTCCATTATTACAATTATCTTTCATTTATATTTCTTATACGATACTGGTTAAACTCAATACATCCATCAGTAGCACGTTAATCGGGACAATAAGCCATCAGTTCCTGAATAGAGCACGGGTTGTCGCAGCACTCCACAGCGATTTGGCGTTTTCCCCTGCCAAAGTTCATAGCGGCGCGGGGCTCGATCCAAGGCCAGTTATACAGGGGCCTTTGAAGTGAGATCACTTCAAACTCATCTCGCTTCATCAACATCTTGTTGTTGTCGCAGAAGTAAGTTAAAGCGATTGGCAACTTCCGACCACAGTAATACTCCCGCTGAGACGAGACCAAAGCAAACGTTATGGCGTTGATAATTAATACGATGGTTAACTTCTGCATCTTCATGATGGAGCTGCTGGATGGTTGTGTGAAGAAAGTGAACGATTCCGTGGCTTTATAGTCGGGGAAAGTTCATTAATATTCCTATTTACGTCTAGTGCACTAGGCTGTACTAATGAGAGATGATGTTGAGACATGAGATAATTGACGACATAACAGGTCGTACGGTTCATTGAGTATTCTTGTTAGATTTTGTTAAACGTCGATATTTAATCGAAAGGAATATTATGCAAATTTTCAATCTCGGATAACAACATATTCATAGACGTATTAAAATACATTCATCCTGGTGGAATAAAAGTCAAACTCGTGTTTTTATAACGGAATTCATTGTCTTAAAAAGTAACATTTTACATGGCGCATCCTACATCTTGAATTCAAAAGAGATCAAGAGTCTACGTATGGAGGCGGATGATTGCAGCGCTACATAAATTGTAGTGCACTGTAATGATAGGTCCATTTGCATGTAACATTGTGGATCGAGCTAAAGCAGTTATCTCAACTCGGTATACGATGACCTCAAATGACCCTAAAATAATGGTACTGTCCTTTGCATAACCAAAGCGGATTAGTTGGTGTCTGTTATTTAGAAGGAATTGCGTAGTTTGGAGTTTCTTTGTGAAGATATAATTTTCAGCTGGTCAGTTAAATCTGCAGTTGATCTAATTGACCCGACAGTAAATCGTTAGGCATCGTTAGTAATCGTTATACAAATATAAATATTATAATATACATATATCAATAATTTGGAGCCTTTTTAAGGTAAATTTTTTTTCTGTCCCGAAGCAAAATCTTGTTGAAAATATGTAAAACAAATGCGTGAAAATTTGATCCCGTAATATGAACTCTAAGTACCCTCCCAGAGCGTAAAAAGAGATCTCATATAAAATACATGTAAACTTTAATATATGAATCGATTCAATTAATCTTGATTAAATATATGAATTAACTAATGCAAGAATTATTCAATATTTTGCAGTTATTTAAAAATTAATGATAAAGCAGTATCGAGTGGTCTGTGATTTAAAAAAAAAACATATTTTACAAAGTCATTTCAATGAAATAATACTAATTACATAAATTTAAAATGTTATTATGTAATAAAAATAATAATTTAATATATAACGGCCATTAAATGTACTTTTATGTTGTATGAACGGATAAACTGGTTAAGAATTGTTGTTTATTATTTCAGAAGTGCTATAGAAGATTACAAGTTCATTACTTACAAAATTACAATTACGAATTCTGAGTTCACAAAAACATGTTTAATGACAGCTTAAAAAAATCTAAGACAAAAATTGTATTAGGGACATAGACGTATGTCGGTTGTTTATCCCCAATATTTACTTTGTTATCACACTAGACTAACTGTGGTTATTGTTAAAATTGATGTTGTGTACAATATATAATGGATTACAGATGTATAATGTTATAATAATTTTGTTACCCATATACTTTAAATGTATTATCTGTAATTGTGCCTTTGTGTAAAATTGAAAATAAAATAAAAATTTCTAATGTACGTCCAACAAAGCGGCGATTCGCGAGCTAGTAGTAAACTATTTTTATAGCTTTGTGTGTACGACAGTCTTTTTAAGGTTAGAGTAACATTATACATAATTCAAGTGACGGACAGTGAAAAGAAATGGCTCAAAGAGAGGGCCGTGCTGATGATTTCATAACTATAAAATAAATATTTTATGTACAATCGAAAAAACAATAACAATACTATACACATTTATATCTAACTAGCTTTTAGTTGCGGCTTCGCTCGTGTTAAGATAGATTGACTATATCCCTTGGTATCAGTACCTTTTTCGGTATGAAAGCTACCCTGGGTTCTTTTCTATAGCCCTGATGAAGTGTATGCAAAATTTCGTAATGATCGGTTGCATAATTTAGGCACGAAATTGTAACAAAAAAAGTCAAGACAGTCATAAGGACTGCCAACACAAGTGAAAAATATAAACAATGGAATTTAAAATGTATTCACACTATTGAATTTTTAAATTAATTATAGTGTGAATTATTTAAATTCCATAATTACAATCTCAATACGAAATATCAATATTCGATGTACACTGACTTACTACACGTCGTTAGTTTGACGTAAGCCGCGTAAGCACAATACGGTCGGTCACGCGTACTAGCATGTCATGACGCGAAATTATATATTTATCTCCAGCCAAAAAAACCGCTCAACGCACCTAATGAAGTCTTCTCTTCAATGACGACGCGTATTCGCAATGTATAACCAGAAATGATCATGCAGTCTCTACATTTTGTTTTTTGTCATTTATAAAATTATGTTGAATTGTTAAAAAATATTGTACAATTATAGAAATGCTTTTTTCAAATATATTTCCGGTACGACATCTGCGCCACCTATTGTTAGTTTATATACCTTTTATATACTTCGCACAAGTGCAGGTAATAAAATGACAACATTTATGAATGAATGAATATATGGTGACCGAGATGTTACTATATTAAACGAGTAGAAGTTGTCTTCCGTAAAGGAAATCTTAATTACTATAATTATCGTGAAGTTAAACAAAATGTTAAAGTTAAATGCCAATACTTCTTTCTGTATAGTTGTATAAAAGAATCAGCCTTTACATTCTTGTGAGTAGAATAACCTCAATACACGTACATGAAACGAATAAAGTTACTAAATATCTATATCTAGATATATAATAAGAATGTAAATCGAACGTGTCTTTACTATTTAGATTTTCGTGAAAAAAATTGTTGCAAGTGTCTAGGAATAAGTGATAGAATACATTCAATCATTTTTAGAAAAGTCTGTCTGTCTGTTTGTATGAACATGCATCACTGCTAAAATACAGGATACACAGTAAAACCATATCATATCATAAAGCATATCTTTAGAAGTAACTTAGTCTTTGTTTCATTAAAATCGGTCCACTCCATCAAAAGTTATTGTAATTTGAGTGACGGCTCGAGGTAAGTACGAGAGAGAAGTAGTAATCTATACTAATATTATAAAGCTTATTTGTTTCGTTGAACGCACTAATCTTACGAACTACTGGTCCAATTTGAAAAATTATTTCAGTGTTAGATAGATTATTTATCGAGAAAGGCTATGGTTTTTTTTTTATTGACTACGCTATTGACCTAGAAAGGTCTTAACAGCTTCACCGGACTGCAAAGCCGAGCGCTTAAGGCACTCAGCCGATTTTATTTTAACAACTAGCTCAAGGGTGCGCGGCACTCCTCGGCTTTGGCTGTTGCCTGATACATGCAATTCGCGACCTATCGGAGCTAACCTAAGCTTAGCTACATATTCATACTTATACGAGTTATTGAAACATATATGTGTACCAAGCATACATACCTCTGGGTTATGTATCATTACGCTAAGACCAATAGAAGTTCTTTTTCAAATCTTTTTGAGAGCTTCCGTTACGTGTTAGCTTTAGCCCAAAGTAACTATTCCACGGGGGCGAAGTCGCGGGCAGAAGTTAGTGTATATATAAAATTACAACATTTTATGAATCCAACCTAATTATATAAGTGCGAAAGTAACTCTGTATAATCTATCTTTTAATACCGTTTTTGAACCTCTTTGAACTGATCGCAATTAAATTTGGCGTAGAAATAGCTTGAGAAGGAAATAGTTGCATTTCATTCTGAATACACCGTAAAAAATGCAAATGAATTCGCGTGAAAAAAGTAGTTGCGATAAAAGGAGATCATGGCGAATTCATGTTTTTAGCAAAAAATCTCGTGAGTTCTTTAAATTTGATTGTTCTTATATTGAGTTTTAATACAATATATCTGTATTCAAGATTTGGTCGTAACTGTAACGTAACGTAATCTTTTTATGCTGGAATAAACGTATATAAAGAAGCTTATACGAGATGGTAACGCCATCTCTTAATTTTTATGTGTATTATTTCCTCTTCCTTATTCCGCATATTTTATCTATACTTTCGCACGCTATTTATTATCTATGTAGTTTATACAACCCCTTCCCTTCCCAAAAAGAACGGAACGCAAATCGCCGCTCGCGCCGCCTAAAAAATAAAATCCACTACATGACAGACCGAGATCCCGCCAAAAACTCTCCGCATATTTTATCTATACTTTCGCACGCTGTTTATTATCTATGTAGTTTATACAACCCCTTCCGTTCCCAAAAGAACGGAACGCAAATCGCCGCTCGCGCCGCCTTTTCTCTCTTCTACGGCTAACGATCCAATCCAAGCGCCCCCACGCAATAACGCAAAATCTGTAAAAAATAGTTATTTATTAGATTATCTATTTATGAACATTTACCGGGACGACAGTATATGTGTTGTGTGGTGATTGTGGTGGATTCACAGAACCAGCCCAGAATTGAATCAAGAACCAGGTAAGTTCCGTTCCAATCCTACCGCTAATTGTACCTATATTTGCATAAATTTCCATCACGAGAGATGCATGAATTAAATTATCTTAAGAACTATGAACGAATTCCAATATGAATAAATTGATATTTACTGTGTTTTTTCACTGTATGTTGTTAGTACTACACAAACATTTCAGCTTCTACTAATAACGTTACTATATTTTAAATTAGTAAATTAATTCGTATCGCACTCTGTGACCTTTCAAATAGTATCGCAAATGAATCGAATAATGATTTTCGTTGCGACTTTCAATCTAAGCATTCAAATTGTTCGAATCGATTCGTTATCAAGTGTTTTTATTTATTTAAAATATAAATGTCTTAATAGCAACTGTTAAACCCATTCTATTAGAAATATTCAAACATTTATACTTGTAAATGGGCCGATTTAATTAGAGAGTCATAGTTACCCGCAATTTGGAAACCCCTTTCACAACCAATATCTTCGTTCAAATTGTCTCAATAAAAATCATATAACTCTGAAACTGTCCGGAATCTACCATCATGAGAATTACTGGGTTGTTGTGATACATCTAACAGGATAGTCTACTTAGAGTACATAAAATAAAATACTGTATGTAAATAAATAACAGCGAATAAAACATATTTTCTGAAATAAACGAGACGTTCCGGACGTATATTTCAAATAGAAAATGAGGTACGGAGAGATATTTTTCCCTAGACCTCGATAAAATGGAAGGGGTATGGAAACTTTGTTTTATTATCTGTATAAATTTAGCGTTCGGCCGCAAACTCTTCTGATTTTAATTGACGATGTGGTTCAAGGTGCTTTGCATAAAATAATTTTGCTCACTAGTGCTACCGGAAGATGCGTGTTGGTGCTACATGCTGATGATAGCCAATCTCGCATAAGAAAATGTCCTTCCATTGTGCTAAAATTTCATCCTGGTTACGTATGGCAAAGTTGATTGATTTTGTCATTAGTTCAAATAAAAGTAACTTAGAGATTTTTGCTGTGGTACCTATTCGGTTCAATGTTGCCAACGTAACAACATTATTGTAGTGATATCGAAGGGCCACTTTATTAAGGGAACATCAGTCTGTTTACATTAGTTTGTTCTAAAAAGCCCGTTTGAGCATAAAATACATCTCTGTATATTTTGGGCTTAGATAATAAGTAATACTACGTAACCGTCAGGGCTAAATACTTGATTTACCAATGCAAAAATGCTCATCCTTTCATTGAAGCAGTTATGGTCATTCTGAACCTATTTATCGATTATTTGAAGGATTGATTTTAATAAGATAACTCGTTAGATTATTTGTCAATATTCTTTAGCCAGTAATCGGATATTCGTGTCACCCATAGTAAAGTTGTTCTCAAAGCAATTAGTCGACAAAATTCTTAGGCAAGTGCCTGAAATGTCGTAAGCGGTGTTATTAAACTTTTTTAAGTTACAATTGCAAGCTATAAAGGTCGTTTAATTGAATTACTGCCATAAATATGTGTAACGTTTGAATCGATTCAATTTTAGGCACGATAAAAAATAAGGAATTTGTATTAATCTCCAGTTACAACCTACAATTGATTTCACACGCGCACATTCACCGCGAATTCGGAATGCTTTGCGCTAATGAGATTTATAGCTTTATTTATTTAAGCGATCGTTTCGTGATTTCCCGCTGTTAAAGCTCGTGTATTGAATTCGTACCGTTACCATATCCAGTGTAGATTGTATATCTATGGTATGCAACGCAATTCTAGCTCAAGGCGCGCTCGCTCGCTGCGGTGTAAACTTTGTCTGGAGGTTTTCATTTCACGTTTTATTTCTGAATAGTTCTGATATTGGAATATATTAAAATATGTTTTTGTGTAACTAATAACAAGTCAACATAGAGTATAGATTTTTTAAAATTGTAACATGACAATGTGATGACTGTTTGTTGATTAAAAACGGTGCAATAAAAAAACCTGGTGGAAATCAAACCTTCAAAAAATTATTAAATATTCATATAAATGATATCCTTCCTTTTCCCAAGGATTCGTAATACGCAGGCGCACAAATATATACAACGCTTGGACCAAAACATGTATTAGGTAAATAATACAAGCGAATACAAGAAATACTGTATAACGTATTTTATCTCATTCTCTCGCACGGTAAATACTGTAGGTATATATGTTGTCTCTTTTTAGCGTCGCTCTTTCTTTTCATCGAGTTTCAAATCGGTCTAAAGAAGTTTTCACTTTTAGAACGCCAGCTACAGACAACATATTGTCATTTACCTCTGCTGGATGTACATAGATCGGTAAGAAACGTAAAAAAAAGGGAGAAGAACTGTGAGGGGTTTATCACATGGTGGTAACAATATAGTCCTGTATAGATACATTAATCATCATGATCAGCCTGTACGAAAGTCATTGCAGGGCTATAGGCATTTTACCGAAGGAAGGCATAAAGACTACGCCAGCCCATGGTGTTTTTTTTTAAGACAACATAAACAACATTTAGTGTGAATTCAACCGTAACACGTAATAAATAAAGTACGTTTTCACGTTATTGTACGTGTTTGTGAGGGGCGAGGCCAAACATTTGTATCACAGGTTTAAAATCGGTAGTTTTATTCAAAATTTGATATTGTTTGTTAGTTTAAAGCTTAAAATATAACTTATTCAACATGTATTTTGCGAAAATAAGATACTCCGCCCGTTAAATTGTTTTTTTCGGTTATTATTTTTGCATCTTTTGAATACACTGCGGCATGTGAAACGGGCTTACATTGGCTGTGTTTCAAACAAACTAAACAAAATAAGGGCACACATTTCAAGTGAGCTCTTATTTACCGAGACGTATTTTTCGCGCCGACCCTTTATCCATCCATCCATATCCTATTCAAGGACATTTTTCAGGTTCAGCTTTCCTCACGATGTTTTACTTCAATGTCAACCGATACTGGTACCAATTTAATTTAGTATATGTACACGAATTCGGAAAAAAACCGTTTTTACATACCGAACATCGGATTGATATTCCACCGGTCAAACCACTCGTCCCCCACGGCTAATACCATAGAATTATGAAACCGCTTACATTAACAACGCGCGGGTTTGTTACTCTATGGCTAATACATTAATTATTATTGTGTATACATCGGGTGATTGTCTTAGAGCTAAGTGTTCCTCTACGCCGGATATCATATATGGTCTATAGCGTAATGGTTATATTGCCCTGTCCTAGAGTTTCCGAGGCCCGAAAACATCCAGAGATATACATAGATGCACAATTATTTATAATTATTTTACTAGACGTGTAATTTCGTGTTCAATAAGCGATCACCACTAACGTAAGTATATGATTCAAATACTTTATATCAGATGACAGTAACATACTAAACGTTCAAACTATTCAAACTAATATCAATTAGCGAAACTTTCAATAAAGTTAACGTAATCTTTTGGAAGATATATTAATTATTCTCGATGCCAATCAATCACTCGTTATGAAGCGATCAGGAATTATATCCCGAGGTGACGGTACGCTATTATTAACTCTATCCGTTTGTGATACATACTATAATGGCTTTGTCTAACTGTGTATAGGTAAGCAGAAATACGATTCGGGTATTATTAAATTGACAGGTGAAGAGCGAATATCTATTAAGCCAAGATCTCCTTCTTGTGAGACGAGCAATTACCACGACGCGACGGTCCATGATGTGTCGATGAGCCGAAATGTTGGAAAGCCTACAGATTTTTGATAAAGGCAGATATAGGGTAACGAGTCTTATTGTACAGAATGTACATTTACCTATTTATGAGTGACAATTTGATAATGGCACCGGAAAAACCTTTGTTATGTACTTTGTCGGATTCAGCGTTTGACCACACTCACATGACATACATGACCTTGATCTATCTAATGGTGGTAGAGCCACGCTGAAACTATTATTGGTTTCAGCATGAATGGGTCGGCTCGCCCGGGGTAGTACCACCCTCTCATAGAAAACCGACGTGAAGTAACAGTGCTTGCATTGTTGCGTTTCGTTCGGTCAGTGAGAGCGCC
>MU159194.1:167867-210234 GCA_015888305.1 Antheraea pernyi
CTCTCTCCCCTCTCTCTCCCCCCTCCTCAAAAGAGGCTTTCAATGCACTTGCGACTCCCCTGGTGTTGCTAGTGTCTATGGACGGCGGGGATCACTTACCGTCAGGTGACCCGTCTGTTCGATTTCCTCCTTTAATATAAAAAAAAGATGCTAAGCAACTTTTAGTTTGTCCTTCAAATTTAGGTCTCGACAGATGTTCCCACAAACTAACAAATTAAGTATCTTTGAACCTGTTACCTGTTACGGCATTGAAATGTATATTTCCACTACTGTAAATGCAACATGTTAATGACGCGATTATGACTCAGAGGGTGTCAAGTTCCGAGTCTGCAACGACCGACATAAAAAAACACATCCTGATTTTTTTTTAAACATCATATAAAAATATTTTACTCACTTAAGACCTTAGGAAAGCACTTATGAACGTCAAAACTATCATATGATGTTTAAAAAAAAATCAGGATGTGTTTTTTTATGTCGGTCGTTGCAGACTCGGAACTTGACACCCTCTGAGTCATAATCGCGTCATTAACATGTTGCACTTACAGTAGTGGAAATATACATTTCAATGCCGTAACAGGTAACAGGTTCAAACGAACTAAAAGCAAGTTCCAAACAAATAATAACAGTGGAACTAAAAAAATATTTTTTTAGATACTCCTTAATGCAAAATTATATTGTCCAATGATTTAATTAATCTGTCAATTCTTCTCAAAAATAGCCGTGGCTATTATAACAACTGCTAATAACGCACTATATCCTACGCAATGGATACATTATTATAGATATTATTCTGCTGTCGATTATTCGTTATTATTGTTACTGACAATGATTTCGGTCGGCCGGTGTTATGGAACGAGCAAGCGTTACGCAACAACCAGTAGGTGTGAGAGTGACAGCACTTCATGTTCGGGTACTACCGGGTACCGGGTACACACAGAAACACCAACGTAAAGTAACAGTCCTTGCACTGTTGCGTTTCGTTCGGTCATTGAGAACGACGGAGGCCCACTTCATCTCTCCCCTCTCTCTCCTCTCCCCCACTTCTTTCCCCCTCCCCAACAGAGGCTGGCAATGCACTTGCGACTCCCCTGGTGTTGCTAGTGTCTATGGACGGTGGTGATCACTTACCGTCAGATGACCCGCCTGTGCGTTTGTCTCCTATAATATAAAAAAAACATTACCAATCATCGGACTGTAAGTTTAAGACTCATGTCAAGCGGATTTTAGTATCAAAAAGCTATTATAGGGTGGATCACTATTAGAACGATGGTGATGTCTGGAATCTATGTTTTTCCTTGTGCATTCGCCAAATACGATTGTAACTTTAACGTATGTTTTATAAAAAGGATAAACCCGATCGAGTTTGTTGCCAGGTCTTCTCGAGGACTGGATTGTTTTCTGAACCGTTGATAGTTTTGACGTTCATAAGTGCTTTCCTAAGGTCTTAAGTCTTAATGTTTAAAAAAAAACATCAGAATATGGTTTAACATGATGTTTTTTATGTCGGCCGTTGCAGAGTCAGAACTTGACACCCTCTGAGTCATAATCGCGTCATTAACATGTTGCACTTACAGTCGTGGAAATATACATTTCAATGCCGTAACAGGTAACAGGTTCAAACGTACTAAAAGCAAATTCCAAACAAATAATAACAGTGGAATTAAAAAATATTTTTTTAGATACTCCTTAATGCAAAATTATATTGTCCAATGATTTAATTACTCTGTCAATTCTTCTCAAAACTAGCCGTGGCTATTATAACAACTGCTAATAACGCACTATATCCTACGCAATGGATACATTATTATAGATATTATTCTGCTGTCGATTATTCGTTATTATTGTTACTGACAATGATTTCGGTCGGCCGGTGTTATGGAACGAGCAAGCGTTACGCAACAACCAGTAGGTGTGAGAGTGACAGCACTTCATGTTGATACTCAGTTACGAAACAAATAATGAATATTTATTTCATAATCGTACCGTTTTTATAAATTGCAATACGAAAACAGCTGAATAATCAATAACTGTTTATGAAAACATTTGTTATAAAAATAATACAACGGTATAATTTATTTAATATACAGATCTTGTTGTATAATAAATACACTATATATTTATATTATAGATTGTTGGCCTATAAATTTATTCAGTCTACTTCTTCAATCTAAAGGCAAATAGTGATGAATAATTTAGCAAAATGTGCGTCTTTTCTAAAGAAGGCACAATTTGCTTATTTAATAATTTTTAGTCTATCATTTCAAATCGTTTAATGTTATAATTACTCTTATTAAACACAATTACGTATTATTCAGGTCACCCACCTGTTCGTTTGCATCCTATGATATAAAAAAAAAACACAACAGTCGTCCAACTTTGGCTAAGAGCGCATAATACCTCCAGGCTTCCAAACGAGCACTCCAAAGATGTAATTACATAGGTTCGCGTAAATACACCTAAGATTTTAAACACCGCACCGTAGTGAATTCGTTCAACAAGAAAACACGTCAGAAGAGGCTTTTACAGTCAACACCGTGATATTATATAACGTAGAATCATAAAATTTATCAGATGCGAAGCTAAGGGTATGCTGGGGAATTGTGAGCCTTCTCATTTGATTATTATATTAGGTTTTCTCACCACCAATAAATCGATAGCGTGCTAATGGAGAAAGCTGACATTCTCCCCTTTAGCCTTGCCCCCCTTCATAAGCACAGCGATTGCAGAAAATCGGCTATATTATAAACGTAATACGAAAATGTTCCTGCTACTAAGTTGGATAGATAAAGGTCATATATTAGTTTACACTTGAACGCTGAACTTAGTAATCGAAGCCGATGTTTAGCCGTTGCTTAAACTTCATCCCCACTTAATATCCCGATAAGTTTGTTGTAATGTACTGTCTACGGTACCGAGGTATCTGCTGGTAGAAGATTTTTTTCTTTTTTATGCAAACTCTTAGTCCGCCCCTTCTTTCTGCTGTCGTTAATTATATTAGTCTTGTTAAAAATCGTTTAAAAGGTGAGCAAGTATCGTTACATACTTAACTATTAAGTATTATACATTTGTTACGGTACGTTAGTGGTAGAAGATTACCGTCGCTAATAGATATACAATGTATATTATCGTTGCGTTCTCAATTCTTCTAGTAATTGTCTTCTATTGTCTTCTAGTAATGTTGTAATAACAAAAAAAAAAAATATGTTATGTATTATGAAAAATAAACCAGATTGAGTTTCTTGCCGGTTTCTTCTCGATGACTGGGTTGTTTTCCGAACCGGTGGTAGCTTTGTCGTTCATAAGTGCCTTCTCAGGGCCTAAATTGAATAAAGAGTATTTTGATTTTGAATTTCCTTCTTGATGAACTCCAAGTAGGAGAAACTTTGTCAAAAGCATAATGTAATTATTAACACAACTGCTCTGGTGAAACACTTTAGTATCGTGATTCGAGTTGCCCTCGAATTTATAGACGAGCCATATAACTATATATTTAGTTCAATAACACCGTCTCTTGACTTGTCTTTTAAAGTATATCCATGTAAAGAACTGTTTGGATGCACTAAAGGACCTTAGAGTATTCTCGAACGTTCCTTTTGTTAGAATTTTACTTAAAATATACAATATTGTTATCATAATAGACAGAGTATGCTCAGAAAGTGACTATCGAGTACGGTTGTTGCAGCACAATACATAGAGATATGTTACGTAAAAAGTACTTAAAGAACCCTGTTAGTTTATCGATCTCTCTGCATGCAAAAGGTTATTCTGTTTTGATTGTAACCCACTTGTAAGATTCTCTTGTTATTATTATTTCAGTTTTGTTTTATTTTGACATGATAACGTATATTCGTTCGAAGTGTGTGAAATGACGCCGCTCTCTAAGCATTCACTAAGAACGAATGTAATTATCTATATTAAAAAATATATATAACATGAAGTCGTTCATAAGTGCCTTCTCAGGGCCTAAATTGAATAAAGAGTATTTTGATTTTGAATTTCCTTCTTGATGAACTCCAAGTAGGAGAAACTTTGTCAAAAGCATAATGTAATTATTAACACAACTGCTCTGGTGAAACACTTTAGTATCGTGATTCGAGTTGCCCTCGAATTTATAGACGAGCCATATAACTATATATTTAGTTCAATAACACCGTCTCTTGACTTGTCTTTTAAAGTATTTCCATGTAAAGAACTATTTGGATGCACTAAAGGACCTTAGAGTATTCTCGAACGTTCCTTTTGTTAGAATTTTACTTAAAATACACAATGTTGTTATCATAATAGACAGTACTCGTATGCTTAGAGTATGTTAGTTAGCTTAGTATGCTTTATGCTTGCTATTTTCTAGATTCTCATATGGGAAAACATATAACTGGTGTATAGAGTCTATTTCCTCGACTTTATTATAACTAGCTTTTGCTCGCGTTTTCGCTTGCGTTAATGTACATTTAACCTAACTCTCGGGAATAGTACTGTTTGTCTGAACGAAAAGTACCCTTATGTAATACTGACAACGCATACACTTTGACTACATTACAAATTTTTACGATTATCTGTTGAGTAGTCTAAACGTGACAGCTTAGCAAACAAACAAACACACAATTTTGAAGATATTACCAAAAGAATTCTGATCTTACTACGGCGATTATCGTCACACAATATATCATTATAGTTTTCGTAGTCCCCACCGAATAATCTAGTCCGTCTTAGACCAACGCCGAGGATTCTGACAAGTTTACGACAACCACTCGAAAGCCACGAAACTTTACAACTCGAACGAAGCCTCTAACAAAATTTAGTATACAAATAAACTCGAATCTGTCCCAGCTGGTTTTAATTACTCCCGAGTAAAACTTTATCCGTATTTACTTTCAATCTGTCAGTTTGTTCGCTCCGTTTCTCCGGCTAATAATTTATGTTTTATAATTGAGTTTGTAACTTGTTTACAGAATATTAATTCTTCATCCTTTAACCTTCGAATCACTTTTACTTGGTTTATATAAGTTAACCACATGACTAATAATGCGTTAACAACGATTGAGGCCACAATGGATAGATCATGACTGTACGTTTTTGATGTGTAGCGTTTGTTTTTTGTTTTTGATGTCAGAGGGTTATTATAAACGCCTACGTACGATAATTATGAATAACGTTGGGTAAAGCTATGAATTATCGTACCATGGAGCTTTTAACTTTTAAGCATTTAACTAAGAAATTCGTTCGGACTTAGCTAAGAGCTTCAAAATGACTACGTGGACTTAAAGTGAAACAACAAAAATATTCGTCGGAATATATGTCAAATTCGGTTTTAGATTAAAAACTGCAATTAAATTGTCTGATATGAGTCGTAAATATGCGTGGAATTATGGAAAAAGCAGATCAGAGAAAAACTCGCGTCAAAACGAATTAAAAAAGCCTAAAAAGTTCAGTCCGAGCAAATATGAGAGCTATGAAAGTATCGGGAAGGAAATGAAAAAACGGAAAAGCAATAACGTAGGTGAACATTTGTTATGATTTTCTCCCGACATTGTTACGGAAAATCTACGACACGAATCTTAACTATATATAGTGCTCTTTTTTTATTGCTGGTACAGAGAAAGTTTAATGTTATTTTGTATAATTTTTTATGATACTTCATATCATATCAATATTATTACTGTGATCGCCTTTAAACGTATCGCTTTTAATTTCACTATAATATTGTGTTAAAAAAACATCATCTAGTTAGATATATTTATGACCTACATAAATAATTTTTTTCTCCTTTAATAGATTGTCAAATAAAGCCGCTAGCTAACCGTGATCACGAAAACGCTCTATAGTTGCAATACATTTGTTACGGTACGTTAGTGGTAGAAGATTACCGTCGCTAATAGATATACAATGTATATTATCGTTGCGTTCTCAATTCTTCTAGTAATTGTCTTCTATTGTCTTCTAGTAATGTTGTAATAACAAAAATAAAAAAATATGTTATGTATTATGAAAAGATAAACCAGATCAAGTTTCTTGCCGGTTCTTCTCGATGACTGGGTTGTTTTCCGAACCGGTGGTAGCTTTGACGTTCATAAGTGCCTTCTCAGGGCCTAAATTGAATAAAGAGTATTTTGATTTTGAAGTGTTTAATTCCGATCGTTTGGCGGATTCCGTGGTGCCCCCAGAGCCAGGTTAGAGATATTGTTAATGTATCACAGGTGCAAGTCCCATACATAGCAGGTACACGGAAGTAAAAATGACTCCCAGGTAGACTAGCTTTTTTATGTCTCTATATTTGTTAGGTTTTCTTAATAACATTCGTCTTTTAAGTGCTCGGTGCTTTGTGTCCAATGCACCATAAGGGGAGACGGTCCTCTCCATGGTGGGGTGGGTTTGTGCGGCTTATCGGTAGTAAATACATTTTATTCTTTTTTTAGAAATTATGTTGTTCCAATATACTTCATTGATATTAATAATCCTAGTATAAACTTCGGAATATACGAGTGCAGATTAATTGGTGATATCGTCATTGGTTAAAGGCGAACGGAAACATCGTAATGAAAGTGGAACGAATGAGATATAATTAGAAAATATAGATTTTAGCTTCTCGGGTTTTGCCAATGCGTCATACGTGGTCTGGTATGGAGGTTAAAGTTGTGGTTACCTCGGAAAAGGTTTTCAATCGGTAAAGAGCCGCCGAAATTACTTTAAGCTAAAGTACAATAGGACTCATTCGCGGTTTTAAATACTTGGAATAACCTGTGCAGACTTATGTTATACAAATAATATCACTTGTAATACGATTGGTTTCTGTAAATCCTAATTGTGCTCAGAGTATATTGAGCGTTGTGCTGCTAATATACAAATACCACACTCATTCTTACAAAAGACCCTTAACAGCCCATCTCCAAATAGGACTAATCGAAAAGGGTTCCTCACAATCGAAACTAAAAACGTCAAAAGCGAATGCCCCAAGAGTTGAACACCGCTGTGTGTACCTTCCGAATGATTGACCCAAGTTTCCGATACATTGGTTTTGACGTGCCAAGTGAAACAAATCCATGGTCCGTAAATATAGAGTATATATTTGACTGAAGGAAATTAACGAAAGGTAGACGCCTCGTGTCATAATATGTTGGAATATGTAGTCGTTTGTAGCTAATTGAATTGGCTTAGATGTGTTTACATTTATTTTGTACTTCTAGCTATGTAATAGCTGCAATCTTTTATGTAGGATCTTTCACAAATTATAGTCTTAATGATCTTTAGGATCTAATTTTAACTAATATGGAAAGGATAAACAATTCTTCCCAAATTATAAAAATCGTTTTTTGATCAAGTCTCTAGAAATTAAGTCATATTCATGAGGTGTGGAGTAATGGCTATTATTAAAATCAGCTAAATATGTTGGGTTGGGTTGTTGTGTTAGAACCGTGAACATAACATGCGAGTCGAGAGACTAAAGCAGGTGCTGAGCATATGAGCCATATTATATCGATTAAAACTTAATAGACCAATTACAAACTTTTAACGTGACATTTTCATTTGAATTAATGAGAGTACGAACGCAAATTATAAGCGTGCAACCTTGACATATTAGTTATTTAAAAAATAATGAATCAGACTTCAGGTGAATATCCAACCGTGATCAAGTAGTACGACATTCAAGTACGCGCAGGTTTATAAAGTTCTTCAGTAGGAATTGTCCAATTTGTGAAGACTATAGAATTTACAAGCTGTTTGATATATCTGCAATGATTGCTCGAATGAGATATAACTCGCTCGTTACGTTAGCTCGGCTGGCTCTTTACGCTCGCTTGGCTAGCTCTTTACGCTCGCTCGTTAGGTTATTACAGCGATAGATTTTTTTTCGTAATC
Source organism: Antheraea pernyi (assembly GCA_015888305.1). Classification (NCBI taxonomy): domain Eukaryota; kingdom Metazoa; phylum Arthropoda; class Insecta; order Lepidoptera; family Saturniidae; genus Antheraea; species Antheraea pernyi. The sequence continues at coordinate 175,725 of MU159194.1, forward strand.
CGCTTTTTATAAGAAGCATAGAGAGATGTAATAAAGCTTAGGTTTTTAGCTAACTTGTCTGTTATAAAAATCGTTTTTTGATCAAATCTCTAGAAATTAAGTCATATTCACGAGGAGTTTATATGCTTATAATAATTATTATTCAAAGTAGCTGAATATGCTGGGTTGGGTTGTCGTGTTAGAATCGTGAACATAACATGCGAGTCGAGAGACTAAAGCAGGTGCTGAGCATATGATCCATATTATATCGATTAAAACTTAATAGACCAATTACAAACTTTTAACGTGACATTTTCATTTTAATGAGAATTCGAACGCAAATTATAAGCGTGCAACCTTGACATATTAATTATTAAAAGAATAATGAATCAGACTTCAGGTGAATATCCAACCGTGATCAAGTAGTACGACATTCAAGTACGCGCAGGTTTTTAAAGTTCGTCAGTAGGAATTGTCCAATTAGTGAAGACTATATAATTTGCAAGCTGTCTGATATATCTGCAAGGAATGCTCGAATGAGATATCTCGTTACGTTCGCTCGGCTCGCTCTTTACGCTCGCTCGGCTAACTCTTTACGCTCGCTCGTTAGGCTGTTACAGCGATAGATTTTTTTAGTAATCCGCTTTTTATAAGAAGCATAGAGAGATGTAATAAAGCTTAGGTTTTTAGCTAACTTGTCTGCTATAAAATTCACCACGAATTTTATTTACAACAAATTATTCTATTTTGTCCCTTATCCTGGAGAACCTCTTGCATTTCATGGGTCAAGAAGTATCATATATTTTACTGTTTGTACTGTGTGTTTAAATTATCGTTGTGTCAAAATTGGTTCAATACTTTCAGAGTGATTCTCGTAAGTGCCTTCACAGAGCACATAATACATTTTTTGATTATTTTTTGTGAGTGTGATGAATAGTAACCGGTCATACTTATATTACAAAGTACCGTCAGATTTCAAGCGCTCTTAACCACATGACTAATAATGCGTTAACAACGATTGAGGCCACAATGGATAGATCATGACTGTACGTTTTTGATGTGTAGCGTTTGTTTTTTGTTTTTGATGTCAGAGGGTTATTATAAACGCCTACGTACGATAATTATGAATAACGTTGGGTAAAGCTATGAATTATCGTACCATGGAGCTTTTAACTTTTAAGCATTTAACTAAGAAATTCGTTCGGACTTAGCTAAGAGCTTCAAAATGACTACGTGGACTTAAAGTGAAACAACAAAAATATTCGTCGGAATATATGTCAAATTCGGTTTTAGATTAAAAACTGCAATTAAATTGTCTGATATGAGTCGTAAATATGCGTGGAATTATGGAAAAAGCAGATCAGAGAAAAACTCGCGTCAAAACGAATTAAAAAAGCCTAAAAAGTTCAGTCCGAGCAAATATGAGAGCTATGAAAGTATCGGGAAGGAAATGAAAAAACGGAAAAGCAATAACGTAGGTGAACATTTGTTATGATTTTCTCCCGACATTGTTACGGAAAATCTACGACACGAATCTTAACTATATATAGTGCTCTTTTTTTATTGCTGCTACAGAGAAATTTTAAACTATAGTTTGTATAATTTTTTATGATACATTTCTCAATATTATTAATGTGATCACCTTTAAACCTATCACTTTTAATTTCACTATAATATGGTGTTAAAGATCATATAGTTAGATATGTTTATGACCTACATAAATAATTTTTTATTCTCCTTTAATAGATTGTCAAATAAAGCCGCTAGCTAACCGTGATCACGAAAACGCTCTATAGTTGCATAACATTCATTGTTCTACAATCTACACTCAAAAGCTGAGGCACATTGCAGGATTTAAAGCTAATTCAGTCTCCAGGCTATTGTTTTCCGATCAGAGAATAGCATAATAACATTTCTGAATGAATACTTTGTTCTGCAGTGCAAAGACAATACACTTTATAATACTTTAATTCTCTGTAAATACATAATGAAGACATCGGATTTTTCATTTAAAAATACCCTTTACCCATTTAACGTCACATTTATACCAAAAAGGACGAAATCAATGTATCACCCCGACGGACGCGGACGGATACGGGTCGGTCCACTTATCTACGAATAAATAAGACCCATAGGGGAAAAATCTCATTACGTACCCGCTGCACATGACAGCTGAGGATTTTATGAGCAGCCGTGTCTGTTATAAAAGAGGCGGGGTTGTCTACGCTGAGATATCCGGGGCTGATGTCACCAGAGCGATACGCGCTTATAGATGAAACGTGACTTAGCCCGACACGCCTGAATAATTGATCCGGAGGTCTTTTACAGAACACTTTTGTTAGATAATCATATTTACTCACCACATTGATGTGCGCGAGTACAGGACATTTGGAAAGCGCCACAGTTTCACAGGTTATCAATTGTTGTTTGATGCTAAGTAACATTGCTGTTTGGAATTTGTTGTTAGTTTTCAAATTGCAACGTCTGGGAAACGAAAAAGTTCTTCCTTAAATCGTTCACTTTACCAGGGTAACCAGATGGATATCTATGTAATGTTAAGGTTAACCAACCGGTTTTCTTACCTTGTTAAAACGAATCGTAGTCCAGCCTAACCTCTATATGTGACGTTACTATTCAAAATGAGTTAAATCCAATTTGAATCGTTCAAATAACATTTTTTTTAAAGAATTTCCAGGATTTATACACTGAGATCGAATTACAAATTTTGCCGTCCGTAAGGTTTTTTTTATGATCTTCATATTTTATATTGTACTAAATTTGAAGATCTTGAAGAATAATGTAAAATATTAGGAACGGCTAAAATTGAATTTAGCTCATTTTGAAATGAAAACGACACATATAACACAACTCATTCTAACGAAGCACTCGGTGTAATGAACATTTTTTAATTCCCTTTAATTTCGTTACATCGAGGTTACACTGTATTTCGATTCTTTAACCGACTATAAAAAGGAGGAGATTTTTAATTCAGGTTTATTTTACACTTCTTTTGGCGCGTTAGGGAAAAATGAGAGTATCCGAAGATCCGAGAGGGAAAATCCAAAACCCTATAGTGAGCTTTTTCTATTATTAGTGTCGTTTTTTCTACAAACGTAGAATAAGGCGAAAGATAAAAGTTTTGAAAAGTTTTTTATCTTGTTACGCCAAAGAAGTATAACTTCTAAAGCGTGTACATAAGTGCACACACATTTTTTTTTAAATCTTTGTCACCTACGTACTACGTCATTTATAAACGGTTTTGGGAAATTATTTTTTTTTAGTGGATAGAGAATAATCTCAAGGGGTCTCATTTTAGTTCTTTGGTCAAGAATGTTCATGTATTGGTTTACTCTTACGATAACGTATGGATTTAGTGCATTATTAGAAGTAGATCTTGGATGTCAAACAACTGTAGCGGTGAGCCTGACGCATGGTGACGCATGCCGTGGTGAATGGTGATGCACGCATTATAAAACAAAGTCTCTTGCCACGTCTCTCTGTCTGTTCGCGATAAACTCAAAAACTACTGAACGGATTTTTATACGTTTTTCAACAGTAAATAAAGTGATTCATGAGGAAGGTTTAGGTATTTAATTTGTCAAGGTTTTTTTTATTATCAGGCCCGTTAGTAACTAATATAAATGTTTATTACATATACATAATATTTTATTTTTGATTATACCATATTTATTTCCATTTATGCATATAGCCTGTAGAAAATAATATCGATGTTTCACATCTGCCAGGCGGCCCGCGACGCCTTTTAAATTTCGAAGTATGTTTAATTTTTATTACAAAACACTGTAGAAAATAATATCGATGTTTCACATCTGCCAGGCGTCCCGCGACGCCTTTTAAATTTCGAAGTATGTTTAATTTTTATTACAAAACATTATTTATCTTAAACCCAACTAATTATTATATGAAGCCTCGGAGACCGGTCCGTGTAACCGAACCTAAGTCTGCATCACTTTATTTTTTACCTAGAAGCGATTTATCATTCTCGGGGAATTGTGTCCGCTTTTATTATAAAATCCCCGCCTCTGTTGCGTGTCTCAAAGCGGTGAGAGGTTTAAATCCCACGCATTATGTACTCCACGCTTATATACATAAATTATATATCATCTATATACCTATAGAAAGAATGTAAATCTAACGTGTCTGTAATTTTTTAGATTTTTGGGAAAAAAATTGTTGCTGGTGTCTTGGAATAAGTAATAAAATACATTACAATCATTTTTAGAAATGTCCGTCTGTCTGTCCGTCCGAAAACTATTTGTTTGAAACACGCATCACTGCTAAAGCACTGCGTTTACGATTAAACATCACCAAGAAAATCATAAAGCATGTTCTCGAGTAACACTTAGTTTTGGTTTCATTAAAATCGGTTCATCATAAGTTATTATAATGACGAGTCGACTTAAGGACGAGGGAAAATTAGATAAGTAAATGGACTTAATATATTCAAAAGAGTTTACTAATCACTGTGTTTTTACATTAGTACGCGGATGGAGTAGCGGGCACAGCCAGTAATGAATATAATAACGTATAACGAATGTATACATACAGACGGTTAAGAATCAATGCCAATTTGTTTAAGTGCTTAGACTGCGTTTAACGAGCTCTGATGTATCATCGAAGTTCGCCCGACGTACTGAATTGTATTGTAGGTGGTAGAGCCAAGCTGAAGCTATTACTGGATTCAGCATAAATGGGTCAGCTCGCCGCGGGGTACTACCACCCGACCCACAGAAAGCCGACGTGAAGTAACAGTGCTTGCATTGTTGCGTTTCGTTCGGTCAGTGAGAGCGTCGGTAACCCTCCTCCCCTCCCCTCCCCCAAAACACCCACCTGTTCGTTTGCCAGCTAGGACATAAAAAAAAGAACTAATGTCAGGTTTGTAAATTTTTATAGCCGTTTTGTTAAGAATGATTAGCTATATGACACAATCTATGGCTCTTAGGAGCGGAGCGATTACTATAAAAACTATAGAACGAAAATCGGGCATTACCGCAGAAGGACCGAACTTTGAATGCCTATGATTCTATACCGTTTATCATAAGTTGATCTGCCTCGGGACCAAGTTCGGTTCATTATGTGATATTCGTGCGTATACAAAAGTCGCTTATTTAATTGTGCTTATCAAAGTATTAGTAATTCAAAATTTTCATGATTAAATTGTAGCGAAACCATGTTAGGGTTCAAAGGAATAAAATAAATTTAAACAGTAGATCACGAAGCTTCGATTAACAATAACTAGATAAACGGTCACGTACAAAATCGATGCTAAAAACTATCCGCGTAAATATATACTTATGTGTAGCTATTTGTTTACTAAGAAAGGGAGAAAAAAGTTTTAAAACAGTTTAAGTTCAACCTAATTACAACCATAACACCTAGTAATAAAATCACAAATGTTCAAAATATTATCTAATACTTACGATAAAACGAGCAAAGCAATAAATTACTCCCCTCACAAATGAAAAGACAACATAAACAACATTTAGTGTGAATTCAACCGTAACACGTAATGAATAAAGTACGTTTTCACGTTATTGTACGTGTTTGTGAGGGGCGAGGCCAAACATTTGTATCACAGGTTTAAAATCGGTAGTTTTATTCAAAATTTGATATTGTTTGTTAGTTTAAAGCTTAAAATATAACTTATTCAACATGTATTTTGCGAAAATAAGATACTCCGCCCGTTAAATTGTTTTTTTCGGTTATTATCTTTGCATCTTTTGAATACACTGCGGCATGTGAAACGGGCTTACATTGGCTGTGTTTCAAACAAACTAAACAAAATAAGGGCACACATTTCAAGTGAGCTCTTATTTACCGAGACGTATTTTTCGCGCCGACCCTTGTATCTAGTTATTGTTGATCGAAGTCACGAGGAATATGAATCAATATTGATTGTGCCGCGACGATATACGAGCGGGCGTAACCTAATTTGAAAATTTAACACACAGTTTCGACACTCCATAAAACTTGGGTAATTCAACTTTAACCACTAAATAACTCTTGACGCCTCGTAGTCTCGCTGTACTATTAATGATACCTACACCTACTTCTTTTGTCGTACACTTGACGGTTGAATGTTCCTCAAAGTAATCGAAGCTAGGGTTGTTGCCTATTAACATTTGAAGGGCTAAAGAATAAAACTGGCATAAGTACATAATTAATTCAATCGTTCTTAATCAAAGTAATATATTTTTAGAATATTTCTATTTTAGTATATGTGAATTTTATTTTCATTTGAGTATTCGAACAGACTAATCTATTGTCCTGACGTTCTTTTACAGCGTTACCAGACTAGATATCTGGAATCGATAGATATATCAACATTTTATGTTACTATTGGCATGTGTCAAAACGGTATGATGAGTGTTTCTTTTTTCATAACTCACCACTAGGTGGCACTAGGCTGTATTATATCGTTATTAAGTTTAATATTGTTATTCAATGCGAACAAAGTCGCGAGCGGTTGCTCTAATGATGTGTAAAGATAAATAAATAATAGTTTAAAAAAACTAAAAAAAGTGGCATGTTAATATCAGCACCTCCAAATATCAGGATTTTTATAATTTTTTTGTCACTTTTAACAAAAATATACATTTATTTCTAATTTACACTATTCTTAATCCACATTTATTAAATTTTATTTTCTGTTTTTAGTTGGATTTTTATGAAAGCGTGTTTTGTCTGTTTTTTTTTTAACTATTATTTATTTTTCATTTTATAGTTAAATTTTTTAACCTTTTTTTTCGGATTATTGAATTGTCATTGACCTTTGTCAGGTGTGCACAGTTTGAATTAAATCTGATTGTTCAAAGTAGGACAAAATCGAGCTCAAAGGGGTCGGTTACAAACATACATACATACAGGTGAAGCTAATGAAAGCGTGATAATAATAAAAATACAGAAAATTCTAATAAAGTCGTATATCTCCGAACGAATTTAGAATTATTTATTATTCTCTGTTTTGATTTTTTTTCTTGTATATTTTACGACACCTAAGGGAAGATAATATCGTTGGTTGTTTATCATATTTCAGTCACTTTAGAAAGCTCTTCATTAAATAATATCTCTTAAACAAATTACAACATCAAAAGAAGCGTCTTTTTTGAGATGGGATCTATTCAAAGGAGATATTAGATATTAAAGAGAAAACATAAGACCTTGATTAAAGTATTCGTGTGCTCTAAGAAAAAATCGAGTATAATTTATATTCGCAATATTATTTACAAGTTAATTTAATATTATGATTAAGACCTTTCTATACAGATTAATTGGGAGTTGTTTTCGAGTCGGCAACGTTTGCCCTAAGGCGAAATCTTTTGATTAGGTTGTGTAGGCGATAAAGCCACGCTGAAGCTATTACTGGTTTCAGTATGAATGGGTCGGTTCGCCCGGGGTACTACCACCCGACACACGGAAACACCGACGTGAAGTGACAGTGCTTGCATTGTTGCGTTTCGTTCGGTCAGTGAGAGCGCCGGACAACCACCTCCGCTCCCTCCTTCCTCCTTCCCCTTTCCCACCAAACACATGCTGGCAACGCACTCGTGGCTCCCCTGGTGCTGCTAGTGTCTATGGACGGCGGGGATCACTTATCATCAGGTGACTATCCTGTTCGTTTGCCTCCTATGGTATAAAAAAAACTGTTTGTGCTGTAATATAGTTGGGGTATAAGTTTTTATAATTATTGTAGTAATTTAATACGGTAGATATTTTATTTTCATATATCTAATAGCTACCACTCAAGTTAAAATTCTGTCAATAAAAATCTATGAGTGTTTTTTCGCAGCTTCACTTGAGTACAAGTCCTTCTAAGTTTAAGGTTAGCGTCAGTGTTCAGGTGGTCACCCATCCAAGTACTGACCGCGCCTGATTTGCTTAACTTCGGAGATCGGACAAGAACCGGTGTTTGTCATCGTTCTACCCGACGCAGTGTTTACCCCCACCACTTTTCGTCACACAAATTTGCAGATTAGAATTACAAAGCACATCCGTGAGAAATTTCATTTAAAAAAATCGAGATGAGTTCATACACGGTATAAGTAAAACTTAGTATTCTGATTAATTTATAAGAGAACGGCACATTTCAACGTTTCACTCTCTCTCTCCCTCTGTTTGTATATATTTTAAAAACATTAAGAATATAGTATACAGCATGGAGTCTCCATAGTATGTTGAGTCCGTGTATGGGCCCGTATACGACGGTAGAGTACCAGGGACGCAGACCGACATTAAGAATATAGTATACAGCATGGAGTTTACTCTCCATAGTATGTAGAGTCCGTGTATGGGCCCGTATACGACGGTAGAGTACCGGGGACGCAGACCGCTACGAATCATCGCATAAAGATGAGACGAATAAAGTAACGCATTCTATCTCATTCTCTCACAGCCTAAAGCATATATATATATACATATATATATTTATAACTATCTCTTTTTCGTTACATATGTTCTTTTCATAAAATCCAATTCACACCGTCCGCGTCCCAAAAGAAATGTTTTAAATGTTGACATTTTATAGTTTCCAACCAATGTAGTTATGATTTTTTGTTTTAAAATTATACATCACTGGAATGAAGCAGTTTATCTCAAAACACCTTGAAATTAGGTGGTATACACAGGGCATTAGAAACATGTTACCAACTTCTCTCGGGACGATCAACGCGCTATACTTCAAGAAATCACCCTCCGGGGAGAATTATTTGGGTCGTTACCGACGTCGGCCTAATTAACACCTATTTGACGAAACTCACGACCGAATCGTTGTAAAGAAATGAGGGGAAAAATCTCGTCTTGTAGCCATATTTTATTCAGTATCTAGTTGTCCACCCCGGCTTCTAACGAACTAATTGAGGTCAAATCTTACTGTTACAATATGACCATGTAATAATATGAAATGCCAACTCGACAATTGAACGTCAATCTATCAATTCTGTAAATATTACTGAAGATCTCTTTAGTGTCTTCTATCTCAAACACTTTTCCGTTTGATTTTTCTTCAAACATTTACTTTCATATAAAAATAGTTCTGACAAATACAAATATAATAAAAAAAACAATTATGATATAACACTTTCTTTCTCATTCTTTCTTGAGATCCTATGTCCCCAAACTGTCGACGCAGAGGGCAGACACGATGCTTTTCCTTCTCGTTCTGACGACAGCTTTACGCTATCGCGAACTCCAAGTAAGCCTAATCTAAGAAGACGCTGCAAGCGCAGATCTTTGCCAGGTCTGTCTAGGTCGACCACGACTCCGCTTACCCTGGGGATTCCATAACACTTTAGCTACCAAAAATTACAAGTAACAGCGTGTTTTTAAAATGTCACAACGTCGAGAAGAAGTTTCTATAACTTATGCCATCGTACAATTTACTTGTCGTTTGCAAAACTGGATAGGTGATTTTCCGCGGTAATTTTCCTGCGCGTTCCACGACTCGCCGCTTTCGTCATAGCTCTAGAAAAATAACAGAAACGTAAAATATTAATTATCCCGCTGAACAACAATAAAAATATTTAAAGCGGACTCGGATAAAACAATTGTCAAATTACGTAGCAACGATAAAAATTTAACCGCCTGTAACATCAAACACTAGACGTAGAGATTAATATTTAAACGAGGGAGTGGGAAAAAAAGCACCGGTCTCTCATTTTGCGGGTAAAGTTTTAATGCGCTCGTGAAGTGGAATCATTTGATTGTTTACCATTAAACTCGGCTACGTTTTATCGCTGTTCAGCTCATTATCGTTCCATTGATGTTTATCCTGGGCTCATCGTGCGTTATAAAGTCGCAGATGTACTGCTCTGCCTGGACGGACTCTGCCTGTATGTTATCATCAATTGTTAACTAATTGATACCCGTGACTTCGTATACGTCGACTATTATCTTAACTATACCTATATATACTATTTTATGTAGAGAGGAAAGAATACCCTCTTATATCTATATATGTCCGTCACATTAATTTTTTTGCACACATAAAAAAAAAGTTATGTAAGTTTTAAAATGCGTGATGCAGCGCCCCAAAAAAATTTGAAAAACCAACATCTAAAAGGGAATTCTTAAAGTTAATCGTTTGCCTACGATTGCCCATCCTTTACTTTTCTGATAAGTCAACTCGTAAGGGGTGGAAATGGGGGTGAACGAAATTTTACTTTTTTTTTTTAATTAAGAAATCGTATTAATTTTTAGTTTATATAACAAGCAGGTGTCTAGGAAGTACAGCTAAAAGAAATTGAACGATGAATCAACTTGTTTTTACGTGATGTGCGTACAAAGTCAGACCTCTACTATTTTCATTACCACTACATATTTATAATACAAAGTCCTCTGCCACGTCTGTCTGTCTGTCTGTTCGCGATAAACCCAAAAACTACTGAAGGTTTAGGTATGATTTGTCAAGGTTTCTTTTATAATGGTGGCATCACGTCCTCCGAGCCCGCTTAAAATTTATTGACCGCTGTCTAATTTTAAGCAGAACAGAATCCGAAACACACCGATGACAACTGACAGTTCTATAATTCGTCGCGAATCGTCTGCGTCTGGCCGACCCGGAAAACATATCTCGGTTGATACCGAAACGGGACAAACTTAAAAGAGTCACTGTGAAAGCTTTATTCCCATATTACATAAGAGGAGGACGCCTACGGCAGTAAAAACCAGTATATAGGTGAGTCCAATCTTTCCCATAATACCCTTTGCATTACTTGTGATAAACGCAGAAAAGCAACCCGCCTAATTATTACACTTTTTCTTTAAAATAATAACCGGCGCTAACAACCATTAAACCGCATAAAAAATGTCGGAAATGTAAAATGCATAATATACATAGTTTTTCATTTAATCGTTTCTGTCTACCCCGCTAAACTAATAGAGTGTCCGTAATCATAGAGTCACCTGACCAATCTTGACACACATCACCGGCGGCGCGGTCGTACCAAATTCGAAAACGTAACATTGCGCGGACACAAAGCGGGTCGCGTCCGCCCGCGCCCGATCGCGCTTCCCACGCGAGGGTTGTGAATTCGTTATTTAAAAGCGGCGACCCACATTTCGCCAGCCTTTAGGGTTGCCGGGTATTAAAAAATTCGTTTCATGATAAAATAATAATGTCTGTACTCTTTTCTCATTTATTAAAACACTGGCTGGTGATGGTTTTTAAATATACTTTTTACCGAAACAAGAATATGTTAATTTATAAAGTCGATATTAGATAGATATAAGAGTTATTGTAAGTTTTGTGTCTATGACTTTAGTTAAAGGTTTTAGCAAATTTATCTTCATAATTAAAAATAATGATAATTAGTTATAGACTCGCAAACATGTTTTTTTTAATTTTTTGTTAAGACGAAATAAATTGCCTAGTTTTTTAATACAATTAATTTGAAACAATCTAATAATTTAATGAATTTTAGCTGAATTAAAGCCACTTAGTTTTTAAAATGTAGGAAAACTCTAACATTCTCTAAATTTGAAGCACACATTATTTATACGCACAAAAATAGAGTACAATAATTTCCGTATGATATTGTACGGTAGGTATGTTACAAAATTTCTAATTAATACGATTTTTTCCATACACGTTGCTAGGGGAAAAGAAAAAGGCATAAGTTATCTATCACCCCGAAAAAAATAGTCAGTTCCCGGGAGATAAGTAAAATGTACATTAAAACGAGCGAAGCCGCAAACAAAAATTAGTTCAATATAGAAATAATTCACTAAAGATCTAACAGATGGCTGCGTTGCTTTGATCATATTATTTTAGAAAAAATATGTATAATATGCCACTTATATTTTTTTATTAAAATAATTATGGGAAAATAAATTAGTCGTATCGAATCATAGGGAGCAATCTACATTTATTGGGAAAAATAAGTTTTTTATATGGTGAGACAGCAAATTTTGAATAAAAAACAATTCATAGATCTATCATCTTTTATTTATTTTTATCTATAGATTAAAATACAGTTCATACATTAATCATCATTGCTATACTTTAGAAAAGAAACATTTTTTCCACCTTGCCAAAAAGGCGTTGCAATGTAGGTTAATACTTTTGTACTTTATTGCTTAGGAACTTTTGATTATACGCGACCCAAATGGTAAACTTTGAGATTTGATTTATTATAGAAAGGTTAAGAAGAGAATAATGATGTAGATGCTCGTTTTAAATATTCTATGAACATTAAAAATTCTTATCACTATTGTTCTTATTATACATGACAAAGGAAATTGAAAAGGGAAAATCAGTTGTTTTGAAGTTAAACTGCAATTACTCGAACAACTGTCTCATAACTATTAATAAGATAAAACTTGTTCGAAGATATATAACCGATGGATATTAACGTCACGTGTATATAGGTACATCTAGGTAAGTCTGAGTAACAGTCCCCGTCCATCTGGCAACCTAGTGGGGGGTTAACAATCGGGTACAATGCAGGCCGGAGGCGCGTGACGCGGTCGGTCGATGTGCGCGCGCCGCAACAGGTGAACTCAGCCGGTCGCCGCGACCGCGACCTGGCGATCTGTTAACCCTACGCTACGTTACAATTTTAAAAATGGAACGAGCATTCGTTTCTTAATTCTTCGTTTCTTTTCCTCCTATTCTAATTACGAATATTATGAAGATACTTTTAAATTGTTAACAAAGGAACGTGTATGACAGAGAAACGAAATTATCTGTCAATTAAAAGACTATACTATTGTATCTGTATTTTTTTAATCTATGCAATGATACTGTTAGCAAATAAAGAGTGGTATACACTACACAAATATAGTTGAGTTTTTCGCGGGATTTTGGTCTCTCATGTAGTGGCTTTTATATTTTGTAATATTGGTTGTGTTTTACGTTATTTAGTTGTAGGTTATTATGCGCGAGTGAAGTAGATGGGAAGTAATACCACGGGATCATGGATCCTAACGTGCCACAAAAACTCCCTGGTAAGTTTTAACAAGAAGGTCACCATCTTGTTAGAACATTGAAATTACTAAAAGAAACGTGTAATATTATTATTACCTTCTCGGCAATGATAGTTATAATCGAGAAGATTGGTTGCCATAAATGAAACTAAAAAAAATATATAGCTTCTTACATATAAGTATATTAATTAGGTAGGATTTTTTTTTCGGTTTTATAGAAAAATCTAATGCCAATTCTGATTTACCATAAACTCAAGTATTTTATAACATTGCACCAGGATAATAAAAACTTTTCCAAGATTTATTTTTCTTACTTCTTACCAGCCACAAAGAGGACACGGTGGAACTATACTATATAACGCTAAGGGAGCCTGAGAATAAAATTTCATATCTTAAGTGATCGTTACAATTGTTGTCGTTTTTTGACATTACTAAGACCCATTATGCAGAGACGTTATCCAGATGTCTTCGGGGTGAAATGGGAAGGCCGTTTTGGTTTGATAATGAACGCCTGATGCTACATTTACATACCTGTTGCACCCTAAAACTTAGTTGTAGTCTGGTTTGTTGTATACATTTGCAAAATTCTCTTAAAAGGATGATTCTATTTCACGTACCATAGGAATATATATATTTTTTATGTCTTATTGAAGCGAGAATTCTTTTGGAACGGTGTGAATAGGATTTATAACAGCTATAACTCTATACTTATGTTATAAAGCTGAAGAGTATGTTTGCTTGAACACGCTAATCTCAGGAACTATTGGTCCGATTTGAAAAATTCTTTCAGTGTTACATAGCTCATTTATCGTGGAAGGCTATAGGCTATATATCATCACGCTAAGGCCAATAGGAGCGGAGCACCAATGAAGAATATTTCTAAATCGTCTTTTTCCCCTTCTGAGAGCTTCCGTTGTGCGTTAGCCCAAAGTAACTATTCCAAGCGAACGTAATCGAGGCCACAGCTAGTCCAATAATAAATGGGAAGTAACTTTGAAGAAAAGAAAAGTCCTGCTATCTGATAGCTACCTCGGTATCCGCAAAACCGTTAGTATAAATAAAATGAATGTGTCTGTTTGTCCGGAATTATTTCCGAAATGACTGTACCGGTTTTGACGAGACTTTACCAGACTGGTGGAGGATATTTTCAACGTTCAATTAAAGAACCGACCAACCGTTGTTTAATGTCTTAACGTTATTTTTAACCGCAATGTAATTTAACCAAACGTGAGAGATTGTGTCTGTAGTCCGGTGAAGCTGTGAAGCCCCGAACGGCTAATAACGTAGTCAGTTTAAAAAAAAAAGAGATTGTGTTCAAACACTAGATTATTACGGAGTACAGAATTAAAAAAAAAAACATATTAGTGACCTCGAGTGAATCGAAGGCTAAACTGAACCGCATTCATCTAATAAAACTTTACTGATCAAAGATTTACGCGTGTAACATCGTACTTGGATCAACGGAGTTTTACAAACTCGTGGACTCCGTTACGGGTAAGTAAACAAAATTCTTAATTACATATAGGGACCCTCCCTTAGTGCGCGACTTGTTGTTGAAAAGGTTACGTTACAATGTTACGGCAGAAAAAAAAGCGTAATTAATTAGTGACTGATCGATTTGTGTAAAAATAGTAGTGCACTAAAATAAAAGATATAATATACTATACACGTATATATAATACTAGCTGTGCCCGCGACTTCGTCCGCGTGGTAGTTTATGTAAAAAAAACAGTGGTTAACAATGTATGAAGTCCATTTATTTATATACATTTCTCTCATACTTAAGTCATTAAAATTAACCGATTTAATAAAACAAAGACCAAATGTTAGTTGAAGATATGGTATGATATCCTTGAACGCAGTATTTTAGCAGTGATGCGTGTCCAAACAAACAGACATTTCAAAAAATGATTGACATGTATTTTATTATTTATTCCTAGACAACTACCTATCAATGGTGGTAGAGCCACGCTGAAACTATTACTGGTTTCAGCATGAATGGGTCGGCTCGCCCGTACTTAAGTCGCGTCCTCATTAAAATCACAATAACTTTTGACAGAGTGAACCGATTTTAATTAAACTATATGATATGCTCTATGTCATAGCTGACAAACGAACAGGTGGGTCACCTGATGTTAAGTGATCACCACCATCCATAGACACTAACAACACCAGGGGAGTCGAAAGTGCGTTACCAGCCTGTGTTTGGGGGATATGGAGGTAGGGGAAGAGGAGAGGTTGGGGGAGGAAAGGGGAGGTAGGCCTCCACCGCTCTCACTAACCTGACGAAATGCAACAACGCAAACACTGTTACTTCACGTCGGTTTTCTATGAGAGTGCAAATGTATAATCATTATTGTCTTATGTGATAAGTTTATGAAAAATAAAAAAAACTAGGGGACGACACGTGTCTAGATACATTGCGTGTGTCTAGACACCAAGATATTGTAGGATGGCAATGTTTTTTTTTAAACAGTCGCTAAAAAGTTCGCGACAGCGTTTGACTACCTTTATGTGTAAACCATAATTACCAAATTAGTGAACTATACATATATTTGAATTGGGTACTGTGTTAATTAATGTAATGTACCTTTTATATGATACAATTATTTCATACCAAAACCCTAAAATCTTTATCGCTTCCAGTGTTCAAATTAAATCAGTTTTATTTGCAGGCTTATATCTTAATAGGCTTTCATCATTTATAAAGATACGAATACAGATGAAGTCGAGGACGGGTGTTTGTTATAAATCAAACGAATTCTGTTGAAATTGAAGTTACAAAAAAAAAACAAACAAATTAATGTTATTTCCTGTGTGATTCCACAGACGATATCTCACCGCAGTTACCAGTTTTTGGGCAGGAAATTAGCTATTTTCTCGTCTCTTTATTTTCGTCTTTGTACGTCTTCTTTCCTATGTATTTTTTTTACCATTTGTTCTATACGACCTTATTAGATATAATAAATAAGTCGACTAAATTTCGACAAGAATGATACAATTATTTAAACTAGTGTTCGCCTAGTGGTCGAAACTCGACCATAATTCATTTTGACATTCAATAAGACCAAAGAGATTAATTATTATTTTAGCGGTATCAGAAATATATTAAAGAAATGTCATTTATCAATTAATTGTTTAAGTAATAAATTATGTATATTATGAATTTGCATATTATATTATTATAAACGTTACCTACAATTTAACCAGATTCAAATGGCATGTAAGGCACGCAACATCAGCCATGTGAAAAATATTGAAAATGTAATTGGAACGTACGAATAAATTAACGGATGTAAACATGTCTTTTTCATTTACATGTGTGTATATGTTGTGTAAAATTCAAGCAGTAGTGTGAGTAATGTATATTTTAAATAGCTTTCTGCACTTCTTCTCCATATAAACTTTAACTATGCCAAATTTCAAGTTCATCCGTTCACGCAATTCGCTTAAAAAACACACGCAATGTATCTAGACACGTGTCGTCCCCTAGTTTTTTTTATTTTTCATAAACTTATCACATAAGACAATAATGATTATACATTTGCCATACTATCAGAGAGATCTGTAACTTTTTTATATTTTCGCCGTTTAAATATTCGCCAGTCGATATCGATATATACGAGTATCTTCTATTCTATATATATATATATATATATATAATAAGAATGTAAACGTAACGTGTCTGTATTTTTTAGATTTTTGTACAGAAGATGATTGCAGTTTTTTTTTTTTTTCATTTTTATGTCATAAGTGGCAAACGAACCACCCGGGCACCTGATGTGTACCTTATAATACCTTAAAATCTAAAAAATATATATTAAATCTATATATATATCTATTATCTATTAAATCTATTAAATCTATATATATATATAATAAGAATGTAAAGGTAACGTGTCTCTATTTTTTAGATTTTTGTAAAGAAGATGATTGCAGTTTTTTTTTTTCATTTTTATGTCATAAGTGGCAAACGAACCACCTGGTCACCTGATGTTAAGTGATCACCACCGTCCACCAACACCAGAGGAGTCGCAAGTGCGTTGCCACCCTTTGGGGGAAAAGGATTAGGAGAGGGAGAGGAGAAAAGGGGAGGGGAGGTGGGCCTCCGGCGCTCTCACTGACCGAACGAAACGCAACAACAATGGCAAGCACTGTTACTTATACATATAATTGGTAATTTTGCGTTTTAACAAAACCGTGACTTTTTAAAAGTTACCAGTTTTTGTGATAAGTCAGAATTAATATACTTTGTTATTCCTTGTGGTTCATTTCGGTTGTGCACAATAACCAAACTATATTAGGTAAACTCTTATATATATCTATACTAATATTATAAAGAGGTAAGGGTTGTGAGTATTTGTGAGGTTGTAGGGGGTAATCTCACGAACTACTAGTCAGATTTATAATAGTATAAATAATGCAATTTTATTATTTTTCCTCTACTAAGGTGTGGTTAACGCATCTGCCAGTTTCGTGTTTTATTGATACGTAGATACAATTTTTTAGAATTCGAAAAAGCATTACTGGTTAGAAATTAAAACGTGAAAATTTTATAAGGATCAGTAGGTATGTAATTAATTAAAAGAAATATTATTGACTTCTCATAGATGGAATTAGTAATTATCACATATTTATATTACAAGTATGAAGTTTTTTTTTATATATATATCATAGGAAGCAAACGAACAGGTGGGCTACCTAATATAAAGTGATCACCACCGTCCGTAGACACTAGCAACACCAAGGGAGTTTCAAGTGCGTTGCCAGCCTGTGTTTTGGGGAGGGGGAACGGAGGTGGGCTTCTGGTGCTCTCACTGACCGAACGAAACGCAACAATGCAAGCACTGTTACTTCACGTGGGTGTTTCTGTGGGTCGGGTGGTAGTACCCCGGGCGAGCCGACCCATTCATGCTGAAACCAGTAATAGCTTCAGCGTGGCTCTACCACCTACGTTTAATAGTTATATTAATAAGAGCTTAGCAGTGATATTAGGTATATAGCTAAGAATGTAACGAAAGTTTATGATGGATAGGAAGTAAGAATTCTTATCTAACATGACTAACAATGACATAGAAGAACCGAATAAAAAAGTTTGTGAATAATTTCTCGAATTCCATTTATTGTCTTTGAATTCGAACGTCAAAGTTGAAGGAGTTCAAATATTTTCACCGAGAATAGCGAGTACTCTTTATATCGATGGTTTTCATCTGTCGAGAGGCATTGTGAGTGGAACTGGCACGCGGCGTCTAGTCACCCGCCGGCGGCATCGCCTCCCCACGTTCTACTTTTGAATCTGGAGAGGCGGTATACTTTTTTTTCAGCCACGATCGTTGGAATACTTTTCATACTACCTACGGATGCACGAGATCTGTGCTACGTATTCGAATATTAAAATTCAATATCAGACACATGATATATCGATATGAATCGTGATGTTGATGTATTTGTTTTCTTTGTTATTATTGTGATATACGAACCACGCGTGCTGGGCTCCGGAGCCATAGTTTTACGGTAAATCCTATCTGGGCACGAACTAAAAAGTTCGCAACTTCTTATCTCTGCCGTACCGTGAAGCTGTGGAACAATCTCCCGGCCAGTGTGTTCCCTCCTTCCTATAATATGGGGTCCTTCAAGCGTAACGTGAAGAGACATTTATGCAAGCCGGCATGACAGCGGCGACCGGTGAGGGATAGTGTGTCTCTCGGTGGTCGCCATTGTTTTTAGATTATACTGTGCTCACCATCAGGCACAGTAAAGTCACTTTGCCGTGCTACGATAAAAAAAAAATAGAATTACGGTCATTACTCAACAAAGCAAAACAAAACAATTAACTCATTGGAGTTAATGGCCGTAAGAGTTATATTTATTGCCCAAATAATTAAAGATGTCAAGGTCTGTGTTAGATCGGATATAATCTCTCGTCCTTGTAAAGTATATATTTGGTTTCTATTTTTACTAATTCTCTTTTAATCAACGCATAATATACGCAGCTATAATAGATGAGATTCTTATTAAAAAGGGGTCGCAACCGTCGAGTGTTTTTATATTACAAACAAAAAGGTTGTATACGTCTGTTATACGTTAACCTTTCGATGTTGTTTTCAGTTGGCATATTTACACACTCGAGCAGCACACGTTCCTCGATTATGTGGATACGTCCGACTCGCTCGTAAGCTTTTCACCCTTGACCGTTTCAGGTCGTTTCGTGTATTCAAGGGGCGGGGTGTGCCCCACACGTTTCACGAAACAATTTACTATTTTCCACACGGATTTTCGTTTGAAGGGATAATCGCTGTTTTTTCAAAGGACGCTTTATTCTATTTCTATTTTACACTCTTACGTTTGAAAGAGGTATTCTATATACATGTGTACTTATAGCAGTATCATCACTACGTATTATATATCGTCTGCCACGTCTCTCTGTTCGCGATAAACTCAAAAACTACTCAACAGATTTTCATGACGTTTTCACCAGTCGATAAAGTGATTTGTGAGGAAGGTTTAGGTATATAATTTGTCAAGGTTTTTTTTTATTATCAGGGCGGGGCATCGTCCGCCGGGCTCGCGCTTGTTTATTACAATTTCTCTGAAAGTCTTTGAATTAAAATATCTATATAAAGCTATAAATGTATCGACGCTAATTAATATTATAAATGCGAATGTGAGTATGTATGTACATCAGCATGAAATTTTGTATA
Organism: Antheraea pernyi; assembly: GCA_015888305.1. Lineage (NCBI taxonomy): Eukaryota > Metazoa > Arthropoda > Insecta > Lepidoptera > Saturniidae > Antheraea > Antheraea pernyi. Next base: position 195,347 of record MU159194.1, read on the forward strand.
CATATTGTCAAAAAAGGACACAGGGGAGTACCTATATCTAAAGAAAAGTTCTGTTCCCGACGAATTGGTCCAATTTACAATTTCCAATTTACAAAGCCGCGGGCAGAAGCTAGTAAACTATACTAAGTGAGATAAATAATCAGTTAATTTTTAAGAAGGAAATACATAAAAATATTCGTATGTCTTATACTCAAATGTAGGGGACGAATTTTGAAGAAAGTATGTAGTATTTTATATATATATATTTTTTTTTAATATAAAAGGCTTTTTTATTTTATAAACTTCGTCCGCGTGGAATAGTTATTTTAGGGTAACGTTAACACCCAGCGGAAGCTCTCGAAAGGAAAAAAAAACGATTTTGAAACAGTATTCATTTTTGCTCCGCTCCTATTGGTCTTAGCGTAATGATATAATAGGTTATAGCGTAATGATAGCAGCTTATAACCTTTCTCGATAAATGATCTATCTAACACTGAAATAATTTTTCAAATCGGACCAATAGTTCCTAAGATTAGCGCGTTCAACCAAACAAATAAGCTTTATAATATTAGTGTAGGTTACTACTTCTCTCTCGTACTTACCTCGAGCCGTCATTCTAATTACAATAACTTTTGATAGAGTGGACCGATTTTAATGAAACAAAGACTATGTTACTCCCGAAGATATGCCTAATGATTTGCGATTGAAGTTTTATTGTGAACCCTGTACTTTAGCAGTGATGCGTGTTCATACATACAGACAGACAGACAGACATTTTCAAAAATGATTAAAATGTATTCTATAGCTTATTCCTAGACACTTGCAATATTTTTTTTCACGAAAATCTAAAATGTACAGACACGTTACATTCACATTCTTATTATATATATATTACTATAGCTTATACATCAGTATAATTTACTCTGAATAAAATGTATATTGGCGTCATTTATAAAAAAACACGAACACAGACAAACTCGCTGGTGGACGCTAGTTATCTTCTTTTATATATAAATTTCTTCTGTACGTGTGTATGTCACTGATCTCCTCACAAAACGGCAGGACCGATTTTGATGAATTTTGTGTGCAGTGGATCCGAAAATGGATTTGGATTGGATTTAGATTCACAATTGGATCCGATAGGTGGGGCTGCGGTTCAATTTTGTTATTTTTGATTGCCAAAGCAGGACGACGTCCGCCGGGCCCGCTAATATAAATAATATAATATAAATATAAACGCTTTCTACTGCAACCACAATCACTCTTTCTTTTTTAATGTGAAATATCTATTAGCGAGTCTTGACAGTAAAATCAACCCGTATGCCATCACGGTAAACGGCATGACGCACTTATGCCATCATACCTACGCCACCATTCTCTACTCTTATGTGTGTATTTTATATACATATACACTTCGTCGCTTCTCTGTGTCAGCTGCCTACTATTTTTATACAATTATAGTATACCTGACATGTTTTTAATTATTATAAATTCTAAACTTTACCTAATTTTTTCACATCTGCCGGGTATCCCGTTACGGCCAGCATTTCTTTTCTCTAATACTGAAAGATGTGACTGGGACTGAGTTTAGATGAAAATAAATTCCTCGTGGCATTAAGCTTTTCATTCTTTACGCAATTACGATGAAAAATTGGGATAAATGTAAGTCTATTATTCCGTTGAATTACATACTTAGTATAAACAATTAATTAGTAAGAACATTATTGGCTGATCAAGTTTCTGTGTGGGAGAAGTAAATATACAAACATGAATATCAAAATAGAATAGTCAAGACATATCTAAAGTAATGTAATATCTCTCCTTAGTTTTTTTCTTTGACCTTAATATTGGAAGTTTTTTTATTTTTCGTTGCCGATGGTTCTTTGATTTCTATTTGGGCTCAGATAAAAAAGTATATTTATTTTATTGCTTGGCTGCCATATAAAACAGTTATTACTCGAAAAGCAGAGAGAATTTATTACCTCTCAACGAAACAAAATAAGTTCGCCGCAGACGTAATATTAGACAGATCGATCTTCAACGTACAACACCCTATTGAATAGCGAGAGTATAACTCGGTCATATTGAAATAAAGTCTGTAAATATAAGAAATCTCTTGGTACGGCATAATGTAATCGATTTAAAGAGAAGCAAGGATGAATAAACTACGAAAAATGCGAAGTTCAAGCACCAATATTGGTGCTAAGCAAAACTAAGCTTTACAACATAATTTCAGATACAGTTTAAACCGTGGTCAGTTTCGTATCAGTATGTTATATAGGCGATATAGTCGGGCGTGCGACGAAGCCTTTAATTAAAAAAAAAGATGTAATCACAAGAACTACTGATCCAATTCTAACTACTCGTTCGCTGATAGAAATCTGCGATCTTCCTAAATAACCTGGGATAATGAAATCGCCACATTTCCTTGTTTTGAAAAAAAAAATGTTTTTTGTTAGACGCATATTGTTACTTAAGATCTTACCTATGTACATATATCTACTTAAATAGATACAAATGGTCTACGAAAGTATAGAAAATATTTTGGAATTTTCGGATTACCGCAACTCTTTATTTAGTATTGACGATTAATCGATGTGTTTATATATGTTAATCGATTTGATCGATGTGTTTCTTGTACAGTTACAAGAAAGCTACTGAGCTTAACTGAACCTTTTCTTGAGTCAGTGTCTTTCCATCTTCGCAGATAAGACCATTAATATTAGGTATTATTGCGATTATACAATAGCTCTTGGAGAAACAATCCTATTATGTTCGCCGCATAATTAGGTATTTCCCAAAGTGCTGGCAGAAATGCTTCAATATCGAGACTTCGAATGGCAAATACAGATGATATTACTCTTAACCAAGGCTTAATATAACTTTACTAATGCTATTATACGTACGAAACATATTACGGAAATTATGAAACGAGTGAGGTTTTAGAGAAAGGTGTATATTTTAGCTTACATTCTAATTTATTTATTTACAATTGTGGATAATGCAGCAGTCAATAGACCGGTGAATAATACAATAACAATAATAAGAAGTAGCATATTGGTCTAAATGCCTATAATGCTTTATCACAATGATGCAACTTACACTATTAATAATATTGAAAAAATAAAGTTTTTTTTATTAATTAAATATTGATAAACATTTGAAAAAGAAAAAATGAATAAATGAATTAAAAATTAAATTAAAAGCTAAAATTAACCCACGGAAAAGTAAACACGTTGGCACATACAATGAAGAATATTTAAATATAATTTACTGAATGTTCTTTAAATAGTCATGGATATAAAATGTGTTTAATTGTCCTTTTGAATTTAAAAGCTCTATGGTCAAATATGTCTAATGAGATGTGCTCGGATTCAAGTTTATTGTACAAATGAATCATACATACAATTGAATTGAAGTTGATATTTTCATCTATTGTTGCAACTCCTGCGAAATACGTAATTAAGGAGCCGGATAGATCAATGCACCCTAGTGTTTACGCCTTCACGACTAACAGAGTGGGCGGGTAATCGTACAATAGCAAAATACCGTTGGACGCCTGCCAAGTATCGAAGTCTACGCGTTGTTACAGACCGACACGCTGTAAATTATAACGACTTATTATGTGATACGGTTGTAATCGTAATTTATGATTTCGATACAACGGTGCGGGTTACTCTTAAACAAATGAACGCCTCGTACTAACGAGATTATGTGGGTTATATTGTATGACATGTTATTGTAGCCTTGGAAGGGTTTTACTCATCCAAACATTTCTTATAAGAGATATTCATGAACAAATGAACTTAAAGTCGTGGTAGTATTAGTGGTTTCATCGGTGGAATATCATTTATAGGTATCAATGTTTTTTTTAGAGTTTGCGTTACTAATTTATATTGATAATCTGACGATGAAGGAACACATCGTGAGGAAATCTGAACCTGAAAAATGTTCTTGTAGTGATACTGTATATAGGGAAACATAGATTGGATTGGATTGACAGGATCGATTTCTCAAAGTTTATTTTTACTAGCGGGCCCGGCAGACGTTTTTTTTTTATGGTCAAAGGAGGCAAACGAACAGATGGGTCACCTGATGTTGAAGTGATCACCATCGTCCATAGACACTAGCAACACCAGGGGAGTCGCAAGTGCGTTGCCAGCCTGTGTATAGGGGAGGAGTAGGGAAAGGAGAAAGGGGAAGGGAAAGGGGGAAAGGAGGTGGGCCTCCGGCGCTCTCACTGACCTTTCATACAAGACAAGTGCTTCTGGATTTAAATATGACTTTTAAAAGTGCCTCTATTTGTAGACGACTTAACTAATAATTAAGAAACTTTAATATTATTAATAAAATAAATTAGAAACAGAGATACTTTAAAGGGATGGTGGCTCAGTGGTTAACATCTTCAGACACATCATTGATTAATGTAAGTTTAAACGCCTGATACTTGCTTTTTGGTTAAAAAAAAACGTAATAGAACCAGCTCTACGCTAAGTGTATTCCAGCAGCAGCATTTAAGGGTCAGTCCCTTCTAAGCTTAGTGTGTTTACCATCTTTTTTTAAATAGTATCACGGCGTAATGACTACACTATGCCTAATGGTAAGCACAGTACAATCCAGTAACAATGGCGACCACCGAGTGACACACTATCCATCGCCGGTCGCCACTGTCATGCCGGCCTGCGAAAAACTGGATATGCACAGGCTGATCCCGAAACGCGACCCGCAGAAGCGAATCACTATGACGGGCTTTTTCGCCATATACATGGTGGTTGCGACCCAGTCAGGCTGTAAAACCCTACCACCCCGCTTTCGCGATTGCCTCGTTCGTTATTCAGCAGGGTGCACCACGTGCAGGCGAGGTTGGCTTGGGTGTCTCAAACTTTATGATGTTATTCGACACCCCTTAAAAATCCAAATTGGTAAATAACGGGCACACTATTGCAGATATCTCTTTGGTTGCAGTTTCTATTGGATTGCACTCCACTTTCCGTTAGTTACTTACTTACACCCTCCTTACACCCCAAAGGTTTGAAATCGCCAGTACGTCGTGGACTGACTTAACTATGCCCATATCTTATCGGGCAGAAGCCTATGATGTCCCTGTAGTTGGTCTCTTACAGGCTGATGATGATGATGATGTAATTTAAATAATGATTGCAGCACTCTGTATCTTATGTAGAATCAATTCAGAATATAGAAGGTTAAGGGCAGCTATTTTGCGGTAGAAATGGGCTTCTGCGATCGAACCATTAAACAGTTCCCTACCATTCGAGACATCGCTCAGTAGTGTTTTTAATTGTGTGTTCCTTCACATACCGTCGGCTAGGGTTGCCAGATATTTCCCGATAGTTGTCTTATTATAACAGTTTTATTGGAGACTTGGTATTAGTTACAACGGCTAGCGTTAAGTACTTGGGACCCGTGTTTGATTTTCACCATATAAAACAGATACCACGGCGAAAGCCATTTGGTAGATAGACATAAACTGCTTGGTTCTGAAACAATACCACAGTATGTATCGCGTTTTCTGTCCTGAATATTATGTTAATTTCAGTCTATAAAATCACCTGACCTAACCCTTCGTAAATTTTTGTGCCCACCTAAAGCTGTCTTCCTAATGTTTTATAATATTTTATATATATAAAATACTATAAATACGGGCCGTACTCAATTATAGAAAAAATTTCAAACTCAATTTACAAGATAAACATTGACCATAAGAGATCAGAGTCGAATTTTTTCCACATTTCAAAGTTAACACCAGCTCCTGCATATGATTGAAGAACGTACATGAACAGACATCTTCATCTTATCGTCTCTACGGGGGGAGATGTAAAGAAAAAATATAATTTTCTTTAATTGGAACTTTTCCGTGCATCAAACGCCATTGAACGCACACTCGATTGACAGATGACGTTTGTGAGCTATGGAAAAGTTAATCTCAAAGCGTCTCGTGATTGTTACGAGAAAACAATAATTTATAATATTAATTCCACTATTAAAATATTCTAATTGTGATTAGGAACAGATATTGTTAATAATAACATTAAATGTCGTTTCTTTTCTTACAGGTATGTAAGTTTTTCTAACGTACTAAGTAAATAGATACTTTTATTTCATGTATTATAAAACAATAAATCTTTTCTTACAGAGAAATTCAATTGTGTTTGACTGACTGTGTCATCCTAATCCCAAATTGATTAGAAAATATCTTATATATATGGTTATAGACCCCAATAATACTTAAACATAATTGATATATTGAAGCGATGGTGCTTCAATGATTACCGTAAACAAACATCGCATCGATCAACATAGGTTGTAATGCTTGCGAATGAGCAAGATTTTTCCAAAAACGCCTGGCTAACCACCATCATCAAATTAAAAATCTGTCGCCATGAACCTATATGTGTATCCCGGTAGCTTCCCTTGAGACCCAGTTTTCTTCTAGGTTTAACGTGTTTACCATAAGACCACATGATTATTGAACATTATTAGATGAGATTGTGGTTAAACCCTAAAACCTATACCATGTTATTACAAAAAAGTTAAATACGTATTAAATACTTGGTTTAAAAAAGTTTCCTAATAAATGCACCACGTTCGCCCGAGGTAAGTACACGTTGTCCTTTTTCACAAATCTAACCTTACGTAACCAAAGGGAGACAAAAAAGTAAGATGGCGAACATTCAGCGACCGCGGTGCATTTAATATGACACCATTTTAAAGCCAGGGTTCAATACGTATTTAACTTTTTTGTAATAATACCGATAGAGTATAAAAAATTATATACCACTGGCGTATAAACGCAATAAAATTTGGGTAATTTTGAGCCAAACTTCGATAATTATAAAGGACCATTTGCGCTCGTAATATCTGTACACGTTAAATCTGTCATATTATGGATCTGTTACACTCCACATAGATCATCATAAATGACATAAAGTACGACTCGCGCCAGAGTGGAAATTAATACGAATAGTCTTTGGAGACATATTTACGATCTTTAACTACTTGACGTTTATTTTCGTCTAATTAAATATAGGTTACTCGTGTATTTGTTTTTAGTATTGTATTGTTTTATCTCTAAGAGGAAAAGGCTAAATCATTTGTCAAATACAATAAAACTAGCGACTCGCCCCGGCTTCTCATGGGTGCAATGTGGTGTAAGTGTCTAAACATGATTCATACCCACTTTTGCTACTTCTATATTTACAGTGACGAAAAACATCATGAGAAAATCTGAATATGGAAAATGTTATTAATGTTAAAATGTCACCGTATGTACGAAAATGTATATAGGATTGGTAGGTGGTAGAGCCACGCCGAAGCTATTACTGGTTTCAGTATGAATGGGTCGACTAGCCCGGGGTACTACCACCTGACCCACAGAAACACCGACGTGAAGTAATCGTGCTTCCATTGTTGCATTTCGTACTGCCAGTGAGAGTGCCAGAGGCAAACCATCCCTACCCTGTCTTCCCTCCCATACTGCCCATGGCAGCCCATACAGTCTGGCAACGCACTTGCGACTCCCCTGGTGTTGTTAATGTCTATGGACGGCCGTGATCACTTAACATCAGATGACCCGCCTGTTCGTTTGCCTCCTATGATATATTAAAAAAATATAGAATTTCTCGGAGATTGTTATCGCCAGTACGTCGAGAGCTCGCGTAGTGATTACACCCATACCTTCCTTCGCGACGCAGACGCGAAAAGCGCGAATGGAGTCATAAAAAAATGTTACAAAACGGAATTCGACAGGAACAGATCGTGACATAGTCCGAGAAGGCAATTCGAGAAAGAAGATACGCAATAATTCAACAATCTATCGAGGCAAATATGATCAATGTATTTACTAGTATGATCATATTATACAAAACTGTTCAAAGAACAAATTGTAATATTGTGAATAGAGCTGCCTTACAAACACCTCAATATATTTGCAATAATACAGATAAGTCTTAAATAAGTTTGAAAACAGTTGCCATCTGAGCGCTATCTCAATAGGCGTTGTATAAACGTTAATAGTTGGAAAAAGATAAAATGATATCATCACTTATAATGATACATACACAGACAAAATTCCAGGCGACTGCTAGTCTATATGTATAAAAATCCAGCGTCATGTAGTTTGTTCACGATGAACTCTGATAGTACGAGTACTTAACCGACCTTCATGAAAATTGCCATTTATGTACAATTTGGTCCAACTTGAGATGATCATTTATATTTCAATTAATGGCCTCATTATCTTCTAATTGCAAATTAAATGATTGTCAATGTTGATTATTGTTATTAATTGTAAGTTTCATCAGTCTCGAAGAGATGGCGCTTTAAATTAATTTGTAGACAGAAAATTGTAAATAAATCTATCGTAGATGGCGCCACATTATAATTTTGATTTTTTTTATTAACAACTCAGCCATAGCAACGCGTAGCCGCGTCGGCTAGTTATAATATAAAATTATTGGTATATATTTCTAAGTAAATAATACACTGTGAATGGGTACTGAATCAAATAACAATCAATTATGGAGAACTGCTGGATTTGTATAATTTTTTCTATTTTATTACATAACACTGCTACGTACTTGCCGATATGTTCCAGATTGGATTATGTTTTAGCAAGTCCCATTCACAATAAGAACCGTGCTGGCATTACTCCAACTCTCGTAGTATTTGCCTGATTTCTTTACCGCAGGCCGACCGGTTTGCGGTTTCCATTCGTTTGATATTCGCAAGTATACTTCGAGAGTTATTCTCCCTTTAGTACTCATCTGGGTACATCCTTAATTGAATGAGTAAAATTCGCGAAAGATCGAGTTCGGAACATACAAGTAAAAGAAAGCGGGAAGCTACGTATTTCTGAACATGTGAAATGCATAGTTCCTTTTTCTATAACCGAGGATTCACAAGAGAATTTGCCAGTGTAATTTTAATAGGAAATCGTTAATATGCATCGTTTTGGAAGGCTTTTAATTATTCACTTAAATTTTTCATAGTCTAGGTTGCAGTTTCGGGTAGAAAATAACGAATGCCAAGTCGTTACTGACACTTAGAGAAAGAATTAACTGAATTTGTCAACTTACTCAGAAATTCTTCCTCGTTGTTCAACTCCCGGGGGTATCTAGGATATCGTGTAAGGTGTATATTATCACAGAAGTGCTACGGCACGTTATGGAATATTAAATAGGAGAAAGCGTAGTTCCTAACAGAGCATGAGATAAGCGAGTAAGAATTGTACTCAACTTTCGAAGCGCTCGTTCAATATCGCGCGAGTTGAAAAAACAATTACTTGTAAGAGTGAGAAGTATGCTAACATTCTTAACCCAGTGCTTATTTATTTATTTATTCACTTATATTTACTTACTTATGTATTTATAATGTTGTAAGAGGTGTCGAATAACATCGAAGACTTGAGACATCCAAGCCAACCTCACCTGCACGTGGAGCACTCTGCTGAATAATGAACGAGGCAATGGCGAAAACGGGGCGGTAGGGTTTTACAGCCTCACTGGGTCGCAACCACCATGTATATGGCGAAAAAGCCCGTCATAGTGATTCGCTTCTGCGGGTCGCATTTCGGGATCAGCCTGTGCATATCCAGCTGTTCGCAGGCCGGCATGATAGCGGCGACAGGCGATGAATAGTGTGTCACTCGGTGGTCGCCATTGTTTTTGGATTGTACTGTGCTTACCATCAGTCATTTTGCCGTGCTACTATAAAAGAAAACGTCGACTTTTAATAATAAAGTGGCGGTAACCATGCTACATTTTTTTTTAAACCTTTTAGATCAATTTGAAGTAGCTTCATGAATGCAACAGTAATCTTAGTAATCCTAGTTATATTACTAATCTTAGTTAGTTAGTACTTTATAGGTGTTTAGCGTTTGACAACCGTCTCACCTGATGTCAAATGGCGATGGTGATCGAAGATGGTAAACACGCTAAGCTTATAGGGACTGCCGAGACTGGTTCTCAAATGTAGTTGCCAGAACACACCAAGCAGGTGCTTGACGATAGTTTTGCAACTTGATGGTGGTAGCTAACCAAGGGGGCTTAGAATAAACCTTACTCACATGCCATAGATTCATCACAATATTTTCCTTCACCGGAAACTCGCGACTCAGTTGTAAGGATTTGAATTTACGTCCGTCGACGCTGTGTCCGAACACGCTATCAACAACAACATCGTCGCTTCATAAGATCGCCTTGCTTCGGTTTTGTAAAACATTCTCTCGTTACGCACATCGCAGTGACTGCGGTCGGCAAAGATAACGCTGTACGAAACCGAACTTAGCTCGTCTCGATCTTGTTCCCGGCGTGTCAAATCAAAATCCGGATACTGTAAGTTACGGGGAATCGGACAAAATAGCGTATGCTAAATGCACCGAAGCGTCTTGTTTTTAAGGACCAATGGAAGAAGGGACAGTTTGACCTCTAGGTAGGTCTGTAAGTCAAACTTCAGAGAAAAAAAAAGTAATGAATGACGTCATATCTGTAATGAAAGTAGAGATGACTCCAACTCAAATCAATGAAGTGTTTAAATTCAGTGACAATATAAAGTTGTTATAATCATTATAACACTGTAAAGTAAATTAAACGATGTAAAGTCCTCTGTCACATTTATCTGTCTGTTCGTGTTAGCTCAAAAGTCGCTTCGTAAGATCGCCTTGCTTCGGTTTTGTAAAAGATTCTCTCGTTACGCACATCGCAGTGACTGCGGTCGACAAAGATAACACTGTACGAAACCGAACTTAGCTAACTGTCTCGGTCTTGTTACCGGCGTGTCAAATCAAAATCCGGGTACTGTAAGTTACGGGGATCGGACAAAATAGCGTATGCTAAATGCACCGAAGCGTCTTGTTTTTAAGGACCAATGGAAGAAGGGACATTTTGACCTCTAGGTAGGTCTGTAAGTCAAACTTCAGAGAGAAAAATAATAATGAATGACGTCGTATCTGTAATGAAAGTAGAGTAGACTCCAACTCAAATCAATGAAGTGTTTAAATTCATAATATCGTCGTACCGTGAATACATGATAATATAAAGTTGTTATAATCATTATAACACTGTAAAGTAAATTAAACGATGTAAAGTCCTCTGTCACATTTATCTGTCTGTTCGTGTTGAGCTCAAAAACTATTGAACGGATTTTTATGCGGTTTTCACCAGTAGATAAAGTGAATCATGAGGAAGGTTTAGATATATGATTGCTCAAGGTTTTTTTTTAATTATTAGGGCAGGATTACGTTCGCCAGGCCCGCTAGTATAAAGATAATTTAACATAAAGATATTATCATGAATTCACGGTACGACAAAGTTAAGAGTTTAAAACACTTCATTGATTCAAGTTTGAGGATACTGTAGTTTCATTAAAGATATGACGTCATTCATTACGGTGTTCGCTCTCTAAAGTTTAATTGAAACGATGAGAGTGTTTTATATAGATTGCCTTTTTTTAATTCTCGTTTTCAATATAACTCCGATGTCGTAAAGTAGCCTGTCTCATTCATAACTTCGACCATTTTGTGAGTTGGCGTTGAGCCAGTAGGTACGACTATTAATATAAATGGATTAAATTAAAGAATTTTCATTTAGATTAATGCTTAGATTATACGGATAGTAATAGTTGAAATGATATTTTAGTTTCAACACTACGCTACTACAAATTCAGACCTTATTTTGAGAGAGACTGATGAGAGAAAACTACATGTGGCAGAGATGCGAATGTTAAGGTGAATGTGTGGTGTAACTAGAATGGGTACACTGAAATGACATCTGATAGGCGAGCGTGGAAAAGCAAAAAATGTTGTGCCGAACCTACTTAGGTGTAGGGTTTGATAAGAGTAAGAAGATGACGATGACTTCTGTCGGCAGTCCTTATGACTACATCGACTTTTTTTTTCCAAAAAATCAAAGTACCTCGTTGTTTCCGTTTTCAACGCAGTGAAAATATTCTTTAGTTTACAAACTTTAAAAAGTGTCATCTATACAGAATACAAGTTATCTTATTCTCTTTTACGTATGTTTCTTTTACGTTTGTCGGATAAACGATGGTTACTGAAACTATTTATTTTTATAAAATCGTTATTCTCTAATTGTGTTTTTAATACGTTATAATTATGGTAGATTTATTGTTTGTACTATTATAATGAATAAAGTTATTACTAAAATTCGCTTTACAATAATTGCTATTTAATATACTAACCACTACTAATTACGTATTCCTATCTACCTGAAGATTTAGGTCTATTAATATAGAGTTAATAACAAATATTCAATGAATACAAAACGAGATGGTAATTAAAAAGTGAGTAATACAGAGTAAGTTATTAAAGAAAAGTCATTAATATTAAAACTAGATCCGTTATAACCGCTTAAACTAGATACATATATAAAACAGGTATCTACAATACGGGGTCCATAATTGCTACATTGCGAGTCGCCGCCTTCGTAGCTCGTTAATAAAATTCTAAGTCGCTAGAGAGGTTTCCGAGAACGAAGAAATTGTAAGATATCAAGTAATATAAATTTATTAGTACAAGGTATTACTAATATTCTCTTTTTCCCAGCTCCCTATCTGATAACTACATTTACATCGAAGAAACAAACTAATATTTTTTGTTATACAAAACAGTGGGAAAAGGCGTAGATATCAATATTTGTAAATTAAGTAATGTTACACTGAAATAATGTAATCTATACTAATATTATAAAGCTGGTGGGTTTGTTTATTTGTTTGGTTGGATGCGCTAATCTCAGGAACTACTGGTCCGATTTGAAACAATCTTTCAGTGTTTTAGATAGGTAATTTATCGTGGGAGGTTATAGGCTGTAAGAGGGGTGCCAGTGTCGTTAATTTTCCTTTGGAGAGCTGCCGCTGCGTGTGAGCATCAGCCCAAAGTAACTATTCCACGCAGACGAAGTCGCAGGCAGAAGTTAGTATAAAATAACTTTTTTTTTATTTATCATAGGAGGCAAACGAACAGGTGGGTCACCTGATGTTAAATGATCACCACCGTCCATAGATACTTGTAACATCAGGAGAGTCGCAAGTGTGTTGCCAACCTGTGTTTGGGGGGAGGGAGGAGAGGGTATGGGGACGAGGGGGGAGGGAAGTGGGCCTCCGGCGTTCGCGCTCACCGAACGAAACGCAACAATGTTACACTGTTACTTCACGTCAGTTTTCTATGAGAGGGTGCTACTACCCCGAGCGAGCCGACACATTCATGCTGAAACCAGTAATAGCTTCAACGTGGCTCTACCACTTATAACTTCCTATAAATGAAGGATTTTTTGGAATCTGATCACTATTTACAGATATTACTACCTACAAACAGATTCATAAACTTTGCCTCTACACTTAAAGTTACTAAAATTAAAAAAAAAAACAAACTCTACTATAACATTAATATGTAATTATTATTTTTCGTTAATAAAGTAGGATTTTTTTATTACCAAAGCAAGACAACGTCCGCCGTGCCGGCTAGCAATATTCTAAATCAGAACGTTTCTATGGATGGATTATATAAGTACTGTACTTTAGACCCAGCTGCGAATATTGCTAGCCGGCACGGCGGACGTTGTCTTGCTTTGGTAATAAAAAAATCCTATTCCTATATCATCATTATTTAGTATCGGATGAGGTTGTGGTTAAACGCTTGGGTCAAATTTTTGAGGTGTAAGGGGTGTCGAATAACATCATAAGGCTTGAGATACCCAAGCCAACCTCACCTGCACGTGGTGCACCCTGCTGAATAACGAACGAGGCAATGGCGAAAGCGGGGTGGTAGGGTTCTACAGTCTGACTGGGTCGCAACCACCATGTATATGGCGAAAAAGCCCGTTATAGTGATTCGCTTCTGCGGGTCGCGTTTGGGATCAGACTATGCATATCCAGCTTTTCGCAGGCTAGCATGACAGCGGCGATCGGCGATGGATAGATTCTCTCTCGGTGGTCGCCATTGTTTTTAGATCGTACTGTACTTACTATCAGGCATAGGGCAGTCATTTTGCCGTGCTACAATAATAAAAAGAAACACATAAAGTATACAAAAAATTAAAACAAAAATATACTTTACCTATATAATTTGTTAAGAAATAATTCTATCCCTTTAGTTCCTCTCTTCTACGCATGTGTGTCACACCGCTTGTTCCATTTCACACACTACTGTAAACGTAGGTATATAAAATATTTAAAAAAATCATCGAAATCTATTCAGTAATTTTAGAGTAATGCACGTTTTAATATATACCTCCGTTATAATTATCACTACATAATATAAAACAAAGTCCTCCGCTGCTTCTGTTTGTCTGTCTGTCTGTTCGCGATAAACTCAAAAACTAGTGAACGGATTTTTATGCGGTTTTCATTAATATATAGTGATTCACGAGGATGGCTTAAGTATATAATTTGTCAAGTTTTTATTTTTCGAACTGACTACGCTATTGACCTAGCAAGGTCTTAACAGTTTCACCGGACTACTAAGGCGTGCGCTTAAGGCACTCAGCCGATTTTATTTGACAACTAGCTCAAGGGTGCACGATACATCTCGGCTTGAGCTGTTGCCTGATACATGCAATTCGCGACCTATCCGAGCTAACCTGAGCTAAACTAACTATTCATACATATATGAGTTATTGAAATATATATGTGTACCAGGCATACATACCTCAACAACTCTTATATATATTTTGTGTCGGATAATTTTCTAAACTATTTCAGTTTGATAAGGGAAAAATAAAGCCCTTCCACTTGCATGTGTAAGCGTGTATGCGTGCACGTGTGTGGAAGTGATATGTGTAATGTTGTCGCAGTGATGTATGATTTTGTGACACTGTATCGCGCGAGCAGCGTACTCAAGGGCTCCACGCCGAGGGAACGAACCTAGGCTTGAGCTG
>MU159194.1:247263-302165 GCA_015888305.1 Antheraea pernyi
GGTCTGTACTTTTAGATTTTTGTGTAAAAATTATTGCAGGTGTCTTGGAATAATTAATAAAATCCATTGCAATCATTTTTAGAAATGCCGGTCTGTCTGTTTGGTCGAACACGCATCACTCCTCGAGTACTGCGTTCACGATAAAGCATGTCCTGGAGTAACATTTAGCCTTGGTTTCATTAAAATCGGTTCACTCTATCAAAAGTTAATTTAATGTAATTTAATAACGACTTAAGTATGAGAGAAAGGTAGGTAAGTATACTTTATATATTTAGATGATTGTATTAGACACTGTTTTTTTAACGTAAGTTCCATGCAGACGGAGTCGCGGACACAACTAGTTTTTATAGAATAAACTTCATAATATACTGTTTGAATCTTACAATGATCCTGAACTTTCGGTGAAAGAAAAAAAAATATCATAACAGTTAAGTAATAGTGTTGTTTTATAACAAAGTCCTAAAGCACATTACCGATTTTCCGGATAGCGACTCCAAGCACCATGTCAAGCGGGTTTTAATGTCTAAAGGCTATTATAGGGTGGATGAATATGTGATCGACGGTGACATCTGGAAGTGACGTCCCTCTGTACATCCACTGAAAACGAATGTAACTTATCTACGTTTGTAAAAATATTTACAATGAAAAGGTAGACCAGATCGAGTTTCTTGCCGGTTCTTCTTGATGACTGGGTTGTTTTCCGATTTTTTGACGTTCATAAGCGTCTTATTAGGTACTAAATTGAATAAAGTATTTACTAGTTCTCATTGGCTGCAACCTTTAATTTATACCATGATGATGACCCTGTGGTTAATATGTCTTTGGTGAAGTCAAACATGGCATGGCATGGTGCCAGGTCTCTAAACCAGTGGGGGAGGCTCTACAAGGTTGATTAGCTTGAACGATCCCATTAAACGGTCTGTCGGTACACCGTGGGGTTTTAGTCCGTGCGACTTGGACATAACCCACCCTCTCCCCCGGGAGGGTGGCGTATCCATAAGGGATTACTCCACGTTAAAAAAAAAAGGTCTCTAAACCTGTCTCTCTAGCTACACCCCACAAGCTGAACGTCCGTCGCCAAGCAACTATGGGTATATTCTGGCAGCTACCATCGAACTGTGGAGATACGCTAATAAAATCTGTAATATATAAAGCAACCGAGCTTGTATCATTCCTCTCATTTTAAGAGTTATTATTTTGAGCGACATCGTATTAAAGGTAAGATTAATTATGATCAGGACTATTGTCACCTCTTTTTGAGGGCTCGCTAATTTTCGAAAGTTGTGTGTCCATTATTTTTTGTATCTTAAAAAGTGCAAAAATATACACCTTGTTGTTTTAGGTATCTGCGGCACATAATAGTAAGATACTGTTATAAAAATCTCGGAACGAAAACCAACTTATGACAATTTTTTGATATTTTCGAATTTCGCTTTAAGGGCACTGCGTGCTCCCGCGTGCCCCATTAAAAAGCCCCGGTATTGATTAAAAGTCTACTATGTAAAGTTATATATATTATTATAGGAGCTTAGACCGACTGCGAGAGCGTGGTAGTAAAACTCGTAATGCGTAAAATAGTTTCTTTGATTTTAACTCCATATATGGTGCTAGCGGTCCCCGAGGACCTTGTCTTGATAATAAAATAAATTGTAAATCTATCGCGATGCCACCTACCGGGTCCAGTTGCGAATCCAAACCATTTTTGAGCCCACCTGATCACACACAAATTTTCATAAAAATCTGTCCAGCCGTGTGTACCTAGTGTTCAGTACCATACACACGAAGAGAAGAGTTATATACTTATAAAGATTTGTAGTTACTAGAGATCTTTCAATTGTTTGAATGATATACTTTAGTAGGTGGTGGAACTACGCTGAAGCTATTAATGGTTTCAGCATGAATGGGTCAGCTCGACCGGGGTAGTACCACCCTCTCACAGAAAACCGACGTGAAGTAACAGTGCTTGCATTGTTGCGTTTCCTTCGGCCAATGAGAGCGCCGGAGGTCCCACCTCGTCTCCCCTTTTCCCTTCCCTTACTCCCCCAAGACAGGTTGGCGACGCACTTGTGACTGTTCTAGTGTTGCAAGTGTCTATGGACGGTGGTGATCACTTAACATTAGGTGACCCACCTGTCCGTTTGCCTCCTATGATATAAAAAAAACTATTTACAATAAATTTAAACATTTCAGCCAGTTTCATCGAGAGCTACACTTATGATATAATACGTTTGTTAATTGTGGTTAATAATGAAACCAAGCAATTAATAATGAAATAGAGCATTATATTGCACACCTATTTGATGATTGCAATATACCGGTAACGACGCATCTAGTAAAATTACCTGATAACTTCGACCAGTTTGATCTACGCCGCGCCCTCTGTCAAATATCAATAACATTATTAGGTAACTATTGAAATAAAAATTGTATCCATTTGATTTTTGGGTTTAATGATTTATTGTAATGATGTAGTATAACAGATCAGATACAGCGGTTTTATAATACAATATCTTTTTCTCCTTTCATTACTTGACTCAACATTTGATTGCACAACGCCGCATAGGGATTCAGCTCCACGACCTAAAAGAGAAATATATAAAATTCTGGATCAATTCATGGACCATTTATTTACTCTATTAAAACCAAGAGATTCTCTTTATTTTAAATGGTGTTCGTTAAAACTGAAAGCACACTTTTTAATCCATTTTAAAGTAAATGCTAAAATGCTACGAAAAATCCGATTTAAAATTTAAATGAAGTCTTCTTATAATGAGTTGGCACTCCGGAGGACTATTGACACGACTCGAGCGAGTAGCCTAACGACCTTGGGATTTGGGGATGTAACAATTAAATAATCTACTTTTAAATCTTGAATAGAGTTCAAGTTTTCGTAAGTAAACAAAATACAAAACTAGATACCCGAATAAAAGTGTTGTACTTCTGGAAGTTTCAGTTATTTCTCTATACATAGTTAATACCAGTAGTTATAATAAGTCTTGCTACATTTTAATTGAAAAACTTATCAAATGAAGAAGTTGATTGGTCGGTTGACGATACTCTTTGGACCAGAACACAGTATTGCGGCAAATACAAATGAATACAGTACTAATTCATCCCTAGTTGAAACTTACAAAGACCATACAACCAATGATATTATAACCAAAAAGATACGTTACCCATATGATATTTTAACAAAACATATGGCACGATAACGCACACATAGGTAAAGTTATATTGTAACGCCACACTGTCTTAGATAAAATGAGGAAGTAAAATGGCATATTCTCAATATCAGTGGTGAAAAAGAAATAGTTACACGTTCTTAGATATGGGCGGATTGACGGAGTTAGTTCACGTTTGCTAGTTAGCCAAGTTTTAACGCAACGTATCTACAGCTATTTCTGTTACCTGTTTTTTCGCAAATGCACTGCCTAATTTTGCTGCGTCCGTAAATGCTGCTCGCGCGTCGTCATCTAAACCACGCTTGCGTAGGAGTACGCCTCGTTGACACAACGCTAGTGCTCGTGCGCGGTTTTCCTTGCCTTTCGTTAGCTCGATCGCAGTGTCGAGATCTCGTATCGCATCTGATTATTACAACTCTTTTTAAGTGCATATCATTAATGTTTATAATGACACCAATTTTCGCTTTTTTTTTCGAACTGACTACGCTATTGACCAAGCAAGGTCTTAACAGCTTCACCGGACTACTCACCAACTTTCGCTAGTATGTGTATGTTACAAGATTTTACATAGGATCAACAACGTAGTTTACACCCCCTGATTTTAGTGTTTATGTACCCCAAACCAACAAATTCTACCCGACAGACCTAGGAGTACCGAACAATTCACAAGGATCTATCCCACACTTGTATCTCAAATTATTTACGTTTTTCCTTCTGGTACAGTAACTCGATCAATATCTAGGTATATTTAAATATCTCGAAAACTTTTCTAGTTGATTCCACACTAAGGTAAGTTAAAGTCACATTTGAAAACCTATGTTTCTTTTTAAAATAAATAAATGGAACTTGTTGACTGAGAAGTTATGAAATAGTTTTTAATAAATACGAGATCTTAGTTCTCGTACTGAATATTTTGTTGAAATTGTTTTTTTTTTATGTCATAGCAGGCAAACGAACAGTTGGGTCACCTGATGTTTGGTGATCACCACCGTCCATAGATACTAACAACACTAGGGGAGTCGAAAATGCGTTGCCAGCCTGTGTTTGGGGGAAAGTGGGGAGTGAGGAGAGGAGAGGGGGACCTCCGGCGCTCTCACTGACCTAACGAAACGCAACAATGCAAGCACTGTTACTTCACGTCGGTTTTCTATGAGAGGGTGAGTATCCCGGACGAGCCGCCCCATTCATGTTGAAACCAATAATAACTTCAGCGTGGCTCTACCACCTACACCTACATGCTGAATAAGAATTACTAAACAAGTACGTACGTGAATATCATATGACAATGATAAACTAATTTAACATAACTATGTATTATTTTATAGGTGAATAATAATTAATCTTTATATTACTAGCCATAACATTTCATACGTAAAGTTTTATTCTGTATAAAATATTTAAATAAAAATAATATTTATGTTACTCCTCTTCTAACCAATTTAATAGTTCTGGTTAAATTATATAAAACTCACTTCCGGATTCAAATATTAGGATATGACCGCCTTGCGATAATGTAGAAGTGAAAATTTCGAATTATTTTTATAACAATTATATAAATACTTAGAAACGTTATATAAAAAGATTCATAATGGTCTCAACTTTTCTTTTTCCCGTAGTACCTAGTTGTTATTTTATTTTCGATCAAAATGATTAAAAAATGATAATTGCCTCACTCTTGTGGGAAACTCAGGCTTGAAGTCCCCGTTACTCTTTTCAAATTCCGGCTGTGATAACTTACCATCGTCTCTCTGCATCAAACGCAACAACTGTGCTCGGTCGTTGTATGCTGCCGCGCGATCCGGTGCAGCCTTTACGCCTTTATCAAGGAAATCCAAAGCCTCTTCAAACTTTCCAGCTTCTGCTAACGTTACCCCTTGAGCGCAATATGTCGTTGATTCCTTATAACTAGGACTCGGTGACTCTAGAACAAAATGGTTGAAATAATGTATCTATAAATTGTGGTATATATAGCACTAGTATTTTTTAAATCAAATGAGTAATTGTATCAATGAAAACTGAATCATTCAAATTTCAAACGTCGTAGATTACAACGCAGTTATAGTTATCTTAAGTTCTTTACATAGATAGTTAATAATATAGAATATGAATGTCATATTACCATAGCATAACATTACCGGTTTGAGATTTGTAACTGCAATTGCCTTTTAAGTGATAGAAATTATTTTAATTAAATCATTCTAAAGAATTACACAATACTTGTTGTTTAAACTCCTGACGGTTAAAATCTGTCCTCATCAATCCAGTGGATTTCGATATTACATCCGACTTTCTAGATATAACTACGGGACAACTTATGATAAATAAAAAATGTTAGATTCCAAAGATCTACTGGGAGTTGTTACAAACATCACTTCTAAAACGAAGAGGTAAGTAGATTATGGATCGATTGTAGCGGCTACAGAAACCTCGTCGAATCCTTATAATCAATTAAACTTTTAGTATAGAAAACCTGTTTTTTTTTATTGTAGCACGGCAAAATTACTGCACAATGCCTGATGGTAAGCACGGTACAATCCAAAAACAATGGCTGGAAGAGCTGGATATGCACAAGCTAATCCCGAAACGCGACCCGCAGCAGCGAATCACTATGATGGGCTTTTTTTTGCGACCCAGTCAGGCTGTAAAACCCTACCACCCCGCTTTCGCCATTGCCTCGTGCGTTATTTAGCAGGGTGCACCACGTGCAGGTGAGGTTGGCTTGGGTGTCTCAAATCTTATGATGTTATTCGACACCCCTTACACCCCACACACTGTAAAATAGAATGTGCATATTTCTCTTTACATTTTGTGTATTACGTATACAAAGGCATCAATTTGGTTTTATAATGATTTATATATAATACTAGCTGTTCTAAAAATGATTGAAACGTATTTTATGCAACAATTTTTTTCACGAAAATAAAAAAGCACAGATACGTTAGATTTACATTCTTGTTGTATGTATAGATGTTACATATGATAATTGGTCATTTAGAAGTTTTCGTCTTTTGCTATCACATCGCTCTTTTGAAATGTGTAATTAAGCAGTCGAGTTTTTTTTAACGGGATCTTTGGTTTTTTATATTTTATTCATAATCCTGTGTTATTTTGACTGTGTATCTTGTAATATTGGTGGCATTTTACGTAATATAGTTCGGTTATTGTGTATAAATGAAGTTGATTGAAAATATTAAAGCATAAATTATGAGATGCCTTAAAAACTCCCTGGAAAGTTCTAACAAGGGGAGAACATTCCTGTTTAATAATATGGAAAATTGGTTGCCAACAATAAAATAATTAAAAAAAATCTAAGGAGCCAAATACTCTGCTTTAAAGTGTTTACTGAACTATACTCAAATCGATAAAAAATAACGTCTAATTAAATAAACGCTAATAATTTTCTTCTGCTTTACCAGTTCACTAACAACTCCAATCAAATGAATTACAATAATTACGTCACTGTTTGTTATTGTAGTGAATTATACACAAAAACAGGATTTACCTTCGTCTTCTTCCGTGAAGTTGTCACCTTCATCCGCAACATCGCCGATTGTGACTGTAGGGTCGAAGATACTTCTCAAAACCGCTCGATCCCTTTCGCTCAAATCATCAAGGGACGTCATATCTCAAAACTGACGACTGCACAGGGACAAACCGTGTTATGAACTAAGCGAATGGAGAACTCTAAACTCGTTTCGTTGGAAAATATGTTAATTTACTTGTTCGTATCTCCTCAACATTTTATTGCATTATTTTACTTCGATATCTTATAAATAAGGCACAATTTTTTACTTGCAACGTTGCATAATAACACCCAAGTGTAGAATGAAAAAACATAAATATTTATATATATAAATGGAAAGACAATAAAATTGTACATTTGGTTTTTAATTTTCATGGCAACGACGAAGCTACAGTATCACGCAAAGAAAAAAATGGCTCAAAATTTACTGTCACCTGTCCAAAGGCCATCAAAGACTACAACTCTTACATGGCGGGTGTTGATACAACAGATAGGTTGAGAACACTTTACTGCGTGGACAGAAAATCCCAAAAATGGTAGCACAGGTTATTTTTTGATATTCTAGCTATTACATTTGTAAATGCATATATTAGATATGGACATTGCGCAAGGGTTCATGTCTATGAAGGACATCAAACCTAACAAAAAGAGGTTTTCAAGAGACTCTGCCTAGCCCTGGGTCATCTAAAAGGCGCAAAACTGGCTTCTTAACGTTGAAAGACGCTCGGTTAGAAAACCGTGGCGCACATTGGCCTTCGTTTAATAATAAAGGGAGGCGTGAAGTGTGCAGTATGAAAAAAGTGCAGTCAAAGCCTCCCTCAAAACGTTCTCACTGCAATATATTTTTGTGCATAAATGAAAAAGAATTGTTTTGCAGAATACTATGAGACTAATGTTGAATGACTTTTTAATTTTATTATTAATTCTACCCAAAAAGAAGTACTTAATGTTTCTATAATGTTTAAAATAGTATATAGATGTAATAAAAAAATCAGAGAAATAATATAAGTTTTCTTTATTAACCCTCATTCATGTACAATTATTAAAAAATGTTTTTCATTATTATTGGTATATTCGTTAGGTAAGGCTTAAGCAAGGAACAGGAGATGTTTTGATTATTAAATGAGATAGATATTCGTAAGCTGTTCAAGACAAAAAAGAGCATATATAATATAATGAGATAGTGTAGAAGTTATAACTAAATTCGTACGAATTAATTGTAGCGAAAATGTTTCATTGATTCTATTGAACAGTTTTAATTTAAAAAAAAAACTAGACCGAAGGTTGAGAATGAATAAATTCTTTTGTTTCGCTCATGGTATTTGTTGGAACTTAATTGATTCAGTTATTCATAGAGTAACAAACCCGCGCGTTGTAAGTGTAAGCGGTTTCATAATTCTATGCAGTTATTATTGAACGTGCGTAAATTGCCTTACTGTCCTTGTTGCAGGGAATTGCATTTCCAAATTGATATAAACACCAGCGAAAAATGATATCACATAAAGGAATTTTAATATAAATACAATATTTTAATTACTACACCAGATGAAAGAGTAGTTACCTAAAAAAAGCAAAGCAAATATCAACACTCAGATGAAGAATAAAAAAAAAATTACTTTTTATATATTCTCTACTTTTCGTTATAAGTTGTATGCGAAATTTTGTGTCTATAAATATGTCGAGAGGAAGTGTAGTCTGAACCGAGTAAATCATTATTGGTTATATAATTAAAGACATCGAAAATCGTAATTTAATACGATTTAATTTATTAAAATGTTAGTATTGTGTAAAGGGAATTTAATGATATTTTATTATATTATATTTATGTTCAACCTTATGAGAATAACATGGAGTCACGCTGCCACGTCCTGCTAAACTAGTGGGCAATAACGCTCCCGCGTCCTACAGTTCCTTTGTTATAAAAAGTAACGACAGAGTGGACTAAGGGATGTAGTCCGGTGAAGCTGTAAAGACCCTGCCAGGTCAATAGCGTAGTCAGTTCGGAAAAGAAAAAAAAAGTGGACTAAGGGTTATTCCTTTAGGTCATTTATTCAGAGTTAGCTAGTATTGTAGGTGGTTAAGTTAGATGGGTGTCGCGAACCCGCTGCTATAATTGTCTGATTAGCATATTACAATTTACACAGTGAAGTATTCCTTAGTCTAGTTATTGTGATATTGTGGTAATATTAATAATACTGATGATAGAATAGGCCATTCTCCGACATGTAGGTATTATGATGCAATATATTACTAAATATCGAACATTAACTCGCTTGAATATAAATAATACATCTCTTTCGATTATTTATTCAGTTGATTGCGATCTATGTTAAAAGGAACACAAAATTATTATTTCTACATTCGAGACGCTGCGCCGCACCGTGTATTACCTATGGGTGAAGAAATTCAAAGCCAAGATACATCAACATAAATATTAACAAGATAAAATCAACACTGGAGCCGATGTTTGTTTGTCTATTATGTTAATTAGAATCACCGAGCTTGTTTACTATTTATTGGAATTATCTGAGCGTAGATCTACAGTTTTCTAGGGTATTTCATATCATTATTACGCCACTATAATAGATGTTTGAGATTGTTAGGTGTTACGCCATATACGTCCTACATACAGATGATTACAAAGTTGTTTTTAAAGAATGTATAGTTTAGCAAAATAACTGCATGGTCATTATGTGGCCTGTGTGGTAGATCTCTTTGAACTGACTTTTATTAGTAGGTTATATGTTTGATTGTATGTTTTTGAATGTATGTTTATTGATATCTTCTTCATATGATAACCGATTTTAAATTTTTTAAAGGCAATTTTAATTATACGAACACAAAGTGTGTATGGTCTCAGCAAGACTACTTTGCAATTACAAAACAATCTCTTTTATATTATGTTGTTATTTACTTGCTCAGGTCTTCTTAATAATGTTAGGTTCATGACAGTTCTGTTATACGAACTACAAAATATAGATCTCCTTTCGATATGTTTTTTTTTTCGAACTGACTAACGCTTATACAATACTAGCGGCCCCGGTGGACATTTTATCTCCCTCATAAAAAAAACAACCTTGAAAAATTATATACCTAAACCTTCCTAATGAATCATTTTATTTGCTGGTGAAAACCGCATGAAAATCAGTAGTTTTAGAGTTTATCGAGACAGACAGATAGACAGACGTGGCAGAGGACTTTGTTTTATAATATGTAGTGATATATAGCATATAACTTAAGTAATTATAAAAACTAATTTATTAAATTATTTAAATATGAATGATTCTTTATATTCGAAGCTATGATGGCTTAGTTGGTAGCGTGCTTAGACACAGCGGTGATGGACGTAGGTTCGAATCCTGGCAACTGAATCGCAGGTTCCGGTTCGGTAGGGTTTTTTTTGAAGTTACCAACTTCGTCGACAAATCCGTCGCCAAGCACCTGTTAGTGTCCCGGCAGCTGCACTTAAGAGCCCTCTAGATTTAATGTGTTTAATATCTTAGACCACATTTTTATTTAACGTGAGATAACATTGTAATTAAGCGCTAAAGTCTATAAAGTATAAAAAAGTCGAGGCAGTTATAAGAACTGCCGATAGATGTGAAAACTCAAAACAATTTAATAACCGTGTTCTCTTTTGAATTTTAGAAATAATTTATAGTGTGAATGAAAATATTACGATTTTATAATTTATTTATTGAAATTATTAACATAAGTGTGGTTTTGTTATCTATTAGCCCTCGGAGTAATAGTTATATACATTTTTATAAAGCCTATTTGTTCGGGCATACATTGGTTGGGGTAGGCAAAATTTATTTTTGATACATTATTTGTCAACGGACAATCGGGGATGAACGGTCACATTCTCGGCGGCACTTGCTCGAAACCCACGCTTACATTCGGACTCGCTCACCATACAAGCGACACGGCAGATCGGAATTTTGTTTTGAGTTTTATGTGTGTACATCTTGGAAATCTGGCGCTCTCACCAACGGCGGCGGCGGCGGTGAAGACATTATATCAAGTAAGTGAGCGTTTATCCCGAATATTAGAAAATCCTTTCGGCATACTTTTTTCCAGGGGTATCTACCTCCAGCCAATTTATATACAGTCCACTGCCTAGGTTAGGTACCCCGACTCGTGTGGGTATGGTGGTTGCCTCCCCACTATTATTCAATCAAACGTATAATGAACTGTAAAATATCAATATTACATGTACACAGGCCCCTATACTACACGTCGCTAGTATGACGCATGCTGCACAAGCGTAATACGGCCTCTCACGCTTACTATATCGCATGTCATAAACTCCTGACAAAATTACCGCTCAACGCGCCTAAGAAAGTTTTCACTTCAAAAATATTTAAATGGATAAGTAAAATGATCAACCACGTTCAACTTTTGTACATGAATGTGGTGATCTATGCTTTATCTCACGCATAAATTAGACACATAAGGAAAATCCCATTCCGTGTTTGACAACACCCGCTACGGCTTGAGATAAGTCACGTTTGCAGCGAAACCATTTAAACGATTCCAACCAAGTAATCCTTCGCAACGATATACGCTTAACACGTGTTGATACGTCTCGTAAGCCCTCATTCATCTGTACAATTAAATAAAATTGAATTATATCGTATGTATTATTACAATAACAATGTTTTAACTACATGAATATGAAACTATATATTTATAGAAAAGAAAATTGTGAGCTGTCGCGGGACGCCTGGCAGATGTGAAACATTGATGAAACATTTATATACATAACATCATAGTTTACGACAGGAAATAAATATGGCATAACCAAAAATAAAATGATTAATATAAAATACATATAATTAGGTACATATAATACATATAATATAGGTACAGGTTGTACCTATATATTTTATTTTATTTTCAAAATAAAAATTCACGCAAGCAAAAACCAGTCATAGGTGTAGTTAGAAAATTTACAAAACAAGTCCCGTAATAACGATTTCGTATACAGAAGCGACAGGAGAAACAGCTAATTATGTAAGCACATGTCTATCAACAATTTTCATTTTTTTTAATTCTATCATTATATATTAAAAATTCAGTTTCTTTGTTAGGTTTTCAAGTCTAAACTATTCAATGTATAATCATGAGATTTTGCATGCACTTTATGAGAAGACTCATAACATAACTAGCCTGATCGAACCCGCTGTACTGCGCCATAGGTACACGAGCAGCGAGACTCCCACCCGAGCGAAGTTCCATTTTATCATTCTGCCGTCATCACTCACGTCGACAACTAGTCTCGTTTGTTACGGACTATCTGTGTCAAGACAGGTTAATAGTAGAATCAAGATCGAAGGGAATTTGGTAGGGTTAGTTGATAATGCTGTATTTTTGGGAATCACACTAGATTCTAAATTACAATGGGGCCCTCATATTTAAAAAATTGGCTAACAGATTAAGTTCGGCTGCATACGCAATACGTAAAATTCGCCAACTTACAGATATTGCCACTGCTAGGTTAGTCTACTTCGCTTACTTCCATAGCCTAATGTCTTATGGTATTCTGCTGTGGGGGACGGCTGCTGAGGTAGACACCATATTTTTATTACAAAAACGGGCAGTTCGAGCAATATATAATATGGGACCTCGCGAATCTGATGGACGTAGGTTCGAATCCTGGCAACTGAATCGCAGGTTCCGGTTCGGTAGGGTTTTTTTTGAAGTTACCAACTTCGTCGACAAATCCGTCGCCAAGCACCTGTTAGTGTCCCGGCAGCTGCACTTAAGAGCCCTCTAGATTTAATGTGTTTAATATCTTAGACCACATTTTTATTTAACGTGAGATAACATTGTAATTAAGCGCTAAAGTCTATAAAGTATAAAAAAGTCGAGGCAGTTATAAGAACTGCCGATAGATGTGAAAACTCAAAACAATTTAATAACCGTGTTCTCTTTTGAATTTTAGAAATAATTTATAGTGTGAATGAAAATATTACGATTTTATAATTTATTTATTGAAATTATTAACATAAGTGTGGTTTTGTTATCTATTAGCCCTCGGAGTAATAGTTATATACATTTTTATAAAGCCTATTTGTTCGGGCATACATTGGTTGGGGAAGGCAAAATTTATTTTTGA
The DNA here is from genome assembly GCA_015888305.1 of Antheraea pernyi. Taxonomy (NCBI): domain Eukaryota; kingdom Metazoa; phylum Arthropoda; class Insecta; order Lepidoptera; family Saturniidae; genus Antheraea; species Antheraea pernyi. Next base: position 260,090 of record MU159194.1, read on the forward strand.
TACATTATTTGTCAACGGACAATCGGGGATGAACGGTCACATTCTCGGCGGCACTTGCTCGAAACCCACGCTTACATTCGGACTCGCTCACCATACAAGCGACACGGCAGCTCGGAATTTTGTTTTGAGTTTTATGTGTGTACATCTTGGAAATCTGGCGCTCTCACCAACGGCGGCGGCGGCGGTGAAGACATTATATCATGTAAGTGAGCGTTTATCCCGAATATTAGAAAATCCTTTCGGCATACTTTTTTCCAGGGGTATCTACCTCCAGCCAATTTATATACAGTCCACTGCCTAGGTTAGGTACCCCGACTCGTGTGGGTATGGTGGTTGCCTCCCCACTATTATTCAATCAAACGTATAATGAACTGTAAAATATCAATATTACATGTACACAGGCCCCTATACTACACGTCGCTAGTATGACGCATGCTGCACAAGCGTAATACGGCCTCTCACGCTTACTATATATCGCATGTCATAAACTCCTGACAAAATTACCGCTCAACGCGCCTAAGAAAGTTTTCACTTCAAAAATATTTAAATGGATAAGTAAAATGATCAACCACGTTCAACTTTTGTACATGAATGTGGTGATCTATGCTTTATCTCACGCATAAATTAGACACATAAGGAAAATCCCATTCCGTGTTTGACAACACCCGCTACGGCTTGAGATAAGTCACGTTTGCAGCGAAACCATTTAAACGATTCCAACCAAGTAATCCTTCGCAACGATATACGCTTAACACGTGTTGATACGTCTCGTAAGCCCTCATTCATCTGTACAATTAAATAAAATTGAATTATATCGTATGTATTATTACAATAACAATGTTTTAACTACATGAATATGAAACTATATATTTATAGAAAAGAAAATTGTGAGCTGTCGCGGGACGCCTGGCAGATGTGAAACATTGATGAAACATTTATATACATAACATCATAGTTTACGACAGGAAATAAATATGGCATAACCAAAAATAAAATGATTAATATAAAATACATATAATTAGGTACATATAATACATATAATATAGGTACAGGTTGTACCTATATATTTTATTTTATTTTCAAAATAAAAATTCACGCAAGCAAAAACCAGTCATAGGTGTAGTTAGAAAATTTACGAAACAAGTCCCGTAATAACGATTTCGTATACAGAAGCCACAGGAGAAACAGCTAATTATGTAAGCACATGTCTATCAACAATTTTCATTTTTTTTAATTCTATCATTATATATTAAAAATTCAGTTTCTTTGTTAGGTTTTCAAGTCTAAACTATTCAATGTATAATCATGAGATTTTGCATGCACTTTATGAGAAGACTCATAACATAACTAGCCTGATCGAACCCGCTGTACTGCGCCATAGGTACACGAGCAGCGAGACTCCCACCCGAGCGAAGTTCCATTTTATCATTCTGCCGTCATCACTCACGTCGACAACTAGTCTCGTTTGTTACGGACTATCTGTGTCAAGACAGGTTAATAGTAGAATCAAGATCGAAGGGAATTTGGTAGGGTTAGTTGATAATGCTGTATTTTTGGGAATCACACTAGATTCTAAATTACAATGGGGCCCTCATATTTAAAAAATTGGCTAACAGATTAAGTTCGGCTGCATACGCAATACGTAAAATTCGCCAACTTACAGATATTGCCACTGCTAGGTTAGTCTACTTCGCTTACTTCCATAGCCTAATGTCTTATGGTATTCTGCTGTGGGGGACGGCTGCTGAGGTAGACACCATATTTTTATTACAAAAACGGGCAGTTCGAGCAATATATAATATGGGACCTCGCGAATCATTAAAAACAAAGTTCCAGGAATTCGGTATCCTAACTCTACCCTCCCAATACATTCTTGATAATTTAATGTATGTCCGTAAAAACGTTGAAAATCTGCATTTTGTAAAAGACCGGCATGATCTAAATACTAGAAACTGTGACAAACTGGTCGTCCCATGTTTCAGACTTAGCAAAACCAGTAATAGTTTCTTCAATAAGGAACTTCATTCTAATATAGCTTAAATTTATAGCTAATCTGTCTGCTATATATAGCACAAAGATAATTTACCAAAATCCGTCAACAATTTCGCTAACTACAAATTTTTGACTTTCGTCCGTTATTCTGGAGAACCCCTTGCATTTTATAGGACAAATTCTTAAATGTAACCTTGTAATATTAGTTATCCCTGTGTCAAGTTTCGTCAAAATCAGTCCAGTACTTTCAGAGTGATGCGTACTCACAGGAACAGACTGACAGACAGACAAAACTTGTATAAGGATAATCTTCGGCTTCTAAATCGATAACAAAGTCTACCCCGATTATAATTTTAAAAAAAATATTTAATTTACAGATTTGTTCTTGTTACAGTAAGCTGAAGAGTTTGTTTGCTTGAACGCTCTTATCTCAGAAATTACTGCTCCGATTTGAAGAGTGTTAGATAGCTCATTTATCGAGGTAGGCTACTATATAGCATCAAGCTAAGACCAATGGAGGTGGAGAATCAATGAAGAATGTTCCAAAATAGAGATATTTCTCGGGTTCGGGGGCCAAATGTAACTATTACACGCGGATGAAGTCGAGGGCAGATGCTAGTATGTTATACCGGCGTATAAGCCACTACCATGCCAAATTTCGGCAAAATCCGTCCAGTATCGTGTGGGTATGGTGGTTGCCTCCCCACTATTATTCAATCAAACGTATAATGAACTGTAAAATATCAATATTACATGTACACAGGCCCCTATACTACACGTCGCTAGTATGACGCATGCTGCACAAGCGTAATACGGCCTCTCACGCTTACTATATCGCATGTCATAAACTCCTGACAAAATTACCGCTCAACGCGCCTAAGAAAGTTTTCACTTCAAAAATATTTAAATGGATAAGTAAAATGATCAACCACGTTCAACTTTTGTACATGAATGTGGTGATCTATGCTTTATCTCACGCATAAATTAGACACATAAGGAAAATCCCATTCCGTGTTTGACAACACCCGCTACGGCTTGAGATAAGTCACGTTTGCAGCGAAACCATTTAAACGATTCCAACCAAGTAATCCTTCGCAACGATATACGCTTAACACGTGTTGATACGTCTCGTAAGCCCTCATTCATCTGTACAATTAAATAAAATTGAATTATATCGTATGTATTATTACAATAACAATGTTTTAACTACATGAATATGAAACTATATATTTATAGAAAAGAAAATTGTGAGCTGTCGCGGGACGCCTGGCAGATGTGAAACATTGATGAAACATTTATATACATAACATCATAGTTTACGACAGGAAATAAATATGGCATAACCAAAAATAAAATGATTAATATAAAATACATATAATTAGGTACATATAATACATATAATATAGGTACAGGTTGTACCTATATATTTTATTTTATTTTCAAAATAAAAATTCACGCAAGCAAAAACCAGTCATAGGTGTAGTTAGAAAATTTACGAAACAAGTCCCGTAATAACGATTTCGTATACAGAAGCCACAGGAGAAACAGCTAATTATGTAAGCACATGTCTATCAACATATTTGCGTTTTTTTTAAATTCTATCATTATAAATTAAAAATTCAGTTTGTTTGTTAGGTTTTCAAGTCTAAACTACTCAATCTATAATCATGAGATTTTGCATGCACGTTATGAGAAGACTCATAACATGACTAGCCTGACCGAACCCGCTGTACTGCGCCATAGGTACACGAGCGGCGAGACTCCCACCCGAGCGAAGCAGTTCCATTTTATCATTCTGCCGTCATCGGCGACAACTAGTCTCGTTTGTTATGGACTATCTGTGTCAAGACAGGTTAATAGTAGAATCAAGATCGAATGGAATTTGGTAGGGTTAGTTGATAATGCTGTATTTTTGGGAATCACACTAGATTCTAAATTACAAATGGGGCCCTCATATTTAAAAAATTGGCTAAGAGATTAAGTTCGGCTGCATACGCAATACGTAAAATTCGCCAACTTACAGATACTGCCACTGCTAGGTTAGTCTAATACTTCGCTTCCTTCCATAGCCTAATGTCTTATGGTATTCTGCTGTGGGGGACGGGTGCTGATATAGACACCATATTTTTATTACAAAAACGGGCAGTTCGAGCAATATATAATATGGGACCTCGCGAATCATTAAAAACGAAGTTCCAGGAATTCGGTATCTTAACTCTACCCTTCCAATACATTCTTGATATTTTAATGTATGTACGTAAAAACTTTGAAAACCTGCATTTTGTAAAGGACCGGCATGATCTATAAAATACTAGAAACTGTAACAAACTGGTCGTCCCATGTTTCAGACTTAGTAAAACCAGTAATAGTTTCTTAGGTAATAGTGTTAGGTTTTACAATAGAGTCCCAAAACATATCACCGATTTGCCGGACTGTAAATTTAAGCGCAATGTCAAGCCGGTTTTAGTGTCGAAAGGCTATTATAGAGTGGATCAATATGTGAACGATGGTGATGTCTGGAATTGACTCCTCTCTGTGCATCCACTAAAAAGGTATTGTAACGTATAATGTATTCGTAATATATATATGTTAAAAAGTACCCGATCGAGTTTCGTGCCGGTTCTTGTCGATGACTGGGTTGTTTTCTGAACCGGTGGTAGTTTGACGTTGATAAGCGCCTTATTAGGGCCTAAACTGAATAAAGTATTTTTGATTTAATTTGAAACGCACATGAGATAAAATATCTAAAGACGAGTCGTGCGTTATCTCGAGATATCAAGCCTGTCATTTTCAAATTGGCCGGATATTTTAAGAAAAGGAAAGCAGACAATGAAAGTTTTGAATATAAACTTGAATAATAATAATAAATCTGAAGGACGACTCTGATAGCGAAATGCAAAGTGACGTTAGAACATAATCTATGTGAGAATAGTCAGTGTAAATGAAATACTTAATAAATCATTTGTAATTTTTTGGTTTGAATTGTCAGTCACTTTTTCTTTTTCAAAAAACAAATGGCTGCAAAGATTTAATATTTCTAAGAAATAAAGATTAAATTCATTTATATCGGTTCTTTATTTGTACAGTAAAAGCTCCTTATTCGCGTTTTCACTATTCGCGGATTAAAAAAATGCGACCATTTCCTATATTCGCGGATTCAATCGGTACATACACATGTATCGGAAGCATACAAGAATTGTTGGAAGAACTGAAGCCATACACATTGAATTCATGTTGCATAAAACTGTGGCCTGTTCCGACTGTGGAAAATGACAAAGAATCTGTGCAAATTCAAACTATAACTGCAAACATTGCCGAATGGAATGAATCCGACTTGGAGAAAATGTTATATTCACAGCCCATCGAAGAAGAGGCTTCAACAAGTACTGGAAACGTGAAATTGAATTGGAGAAATTTTAATGAAGGTTGGAAGAATGACAAATGAGCCATGTGATTTCTTTTTAAAAATTGATCCATCTATGGAACGAAGTGTTGTTTTTAAGAGGCAAATTGCTAATGCCGCTGCTGAAATCAGTCTGAATTGAAGAAGCTTTTGAAACCATTACCTAACCCTCAAGATAATAATTAATCGATATGGTCAAAAACTTCAATTAATTTGTTTTTTTTTTAATATTTACTTTTTATTTGTCACCTAGAACCAATTCCATATAATCATATGCATATATCATTGCATATTCATGGTTTCTGTATTCTCGGCATATTTACAAAACATATACCCCGCGAATAAAGCTTTTACTGTACTTACCTAAAAATCATATTGGACAAAAACAAGGATTGGATGTAATTATAGGCGTAAATATACAGCTTCAAACAATTGTGATTATATAGCGTAAAGATCTGTCTTACACTATCTCATGAGTTCATGCTCTTTCCTTCCCACTCCCCACCTCCCAGCGCATACTTAAGGCGCGGTACAGCGGTTACGGTCAGACTACAGGATACCTTTCATCCAGAAAACAAATGCACTTTTCAAATGGGTAGGTCAAAACTATATTATCGTGAGCAAAGCGGGGGGTAAAAGCTCATTCATCTAAATTAATCATCAAAGGAGAGAAAAAAAATATTGGAATTTATTGAGACACTGTCAAATATTTGAAAATGTAATTCGTAAAAATCTATATTACATTAAGCCATAGACAATATCATAAATATTTATAAAAGAATACATCAGCTTCGAGGCTCGTAATAATAATACCGTTACTCTATATATCACAATCGTTAGACATTATTTATCGTTATATTTTAATTGCAATAATTAATGAGTCTAATTTTGTAACAATTAAAAAACACACGATACGAGTGAAATTAGTCAGAGAGACATGCAATCCTAAAAATTCCATAGAACAATTATTCAAGCCTCATTAGGCCTCGAATGGAATCGAATCCGCTACATAGGTTACATCGTTAAAGGTGGCCAAATTAATCAAGAAAACAGTCCCAGTAAATTAGACCTGCGATTCCCAACCTTTCTGCTAATGTGGAGAATTATTATATATAGAAACGTTTCAAATGATAGTAAATTTATTGCAAAACAGTACTCAAAACTACAATTATACTATAAGTACAATTATATTATAAAATACACTAGGTGAATGTTTAGACAGTAGCAATATTTATGAAGGACACTCTGCACTCGATTCTCGTTCTACGTCAATTAAAAATATAGGTGCTTAATATTTGACCTAATTATTTAGAAACATACAAAAATTATACTCAATCCTCTAAGCGTCTATGTTAAAGCACAGTGTCAATGACTGTCAGGTGAAGTGAAAATGAAGCAAACCAACTAACAAAGGATATTTTTTCGAAGTTTGAACAAACAAAAGAGTTTATTGTCCGTTTTATTATCGAAGGCTATTAACTACGGGTCGACGCTCGCAAGTTTTATCACCGGTCATTCAACCTAGGTTTATTTAAGTTATTTTCCATACTTTAGAAATTCTTAGAACAAACTTTACCTAAGGTTATCTTTGTTGCCTATTAGTATTTGTTTTGATAGTATTATTTTATGTGTTAAATGTGACCATGAAGTGTCAAACCCTAGAATACTGTGAGTGTCTAACCTTTAACCTGGTATAATATAATTGTAGATATTATATTAATAACATTTTTTTTTTCACTTTAGGTGATTCTGCAAATAGTGACGCGTTTCAGGTTGGAAGCCGCTGGCTTAGACGTAAAATTGCCCTTTCCGTAAATATACGAATTAGAAAATTATAGAAAAACGATTTTATTAAAAGCTATACATTTTAACGGTTTCTACGCTTATCTGCTCTATGGTTCTTTATTTGGACGATTCGAAAGAGTCACTCGTATATAAAAGATGACGGAAAAGGTGAGCAGATTGATAATGCACAGTATCACAGTTTAAAAAAGGAAACTTGCCTTTAAGTATTTATTTACTCCACCTTTTCCGATCATATCTTCTGCATACGTGAATTGATGGAAGGCTTTTTTAACTATGCGTTTGTATACAATTAAATATTCACCCACGATTTTAGATAGTAATAACAGCTAAATTAAATAAATAATTAGTTACGTTGTTTTCTAAGAACGATGGCTGTTATAAACTGTGTATCAATTATACTGCTGTTGGGTAATCTACTATTTTACATCGCATTACAAGGACAGAATAGTTGAATTTATTGTGACTTTGAGCGTGAGCAACGTAAATGCTCTCCGTTCACACCTATTGATTGTTGCATAACGCTTACGTGTTCCCACGTTACGATAACATGATAACGATCATTATCAAAAACAATAACGGACAGCAGATAATCAACAGCAGAATAACGACGTCTTTAATAATCTGTTATACATTGTGCTGGAATAGTGCATTACGTTATTAGTTGTTATAATGATAACCACCGTTATCTCGTTGGCACAGTACATAAGTTATGCATTAGCATATAACATTTATTTTTTTTATTACTGGTTGGTAAACTTAAGCGATCCTGTCAACATTATTAATAAAACATATTAAAATGAGTGTGATGATAATAATATTAAAGAAATCGATATAAGTAACTAAAATTGCATAGAATATAATTATATTTTTTTACAATGAAACTAAATATTATTCATAAATACACACATACTTTATTCTCTGTCAATAATTAGTCACAGTTTAAACAAAGCTTTATTAAAACTTAAACAAATTGGTGTACAAAAATTATTAACATTAAAATATACAATTATTGAGTACCTACCTTAAAAACTAAATTCTTAAGCTTACTACACATGTAGAAAAACCTTATAAAAAGCAATCTTTATATAAAATTTTCAATGTATAAAGTGTTTATGAATACATAAACAATTTTATAATCAAACTATAATGTCATTAATAGCGGCACGCCATGATGGCCGTTTTGACACCTTACAATAGTGATGTGAAATGTCGATTTATTTTCGAAAAAATATAATCAAACGCTACTTTGATTTGCATTATTTTTGTTATTATGTCAAACGGTGCTATTTGTTAGTTAAATATGTTGTCTTTTTGTTAGTTAAAACGTGAAACGTGAAAAAATACCTGGTTTGTTCGCGGCACCATATTATGTAGTTAGATATCATAATTATACATATGTATAATTCAGAAATCGGTGTACTAAATTCATTTTCAATTTGAGGACTAACTGCACGTCAAAATTGGTAATAAAGAACCACAATTTGCTGATCAAACTATAATGTCAATACTATAATAGCGGCACGCCATGATGGCCGTTTTGACACCTTACAATATAATCAAATGCTACTTTCATATGCATTAAGCATTGGCGTGAGTTTGCCGTAGATTTGGTATTATGTCAAACGGCGCTATTCGTTGTTTAAATTTGTTTTTTTATTAGTTAAAACGTGAAACGTAAAAAAAACGCTATTTGTTCGGGGCACGATTGATATAGTTGTAGTTAGTTATCATAATTACACATATGTATAATTCAGAAATCGGCGTACTAAATTCATTTTCAATGTTAGGACTAACTGGACGTCAAAATTGGTAATAAAGAACCACAATTTGCTGCTTCAAAAGTTATTAACTTACACGCAACTTCATAAGTGCATACACATCAAAACGGCCATCATAGCGTGCCGCTACTATAATTCGTTCTTAATGGTTCATTTTATGAAATGACCAATAACTAGTTTTATTTTATTTTCTATAATTTGTAAGGCCCAATTTGTAAATTGAAATATTATTTACAAAAAGAATACAAATTAAATTGAAATATTATAACGTAAAAAATAAAATAAAATTTGAATGTTCACACAATATCAATCATTTCAGAACTCCGACCACAAATTAACTATATACAATATAATATATCGAATAATATTTAATCTATGCATAAAATGAAGAATTATGTGTCATTAATTCACTGTTCAACGTAACAAATAGGTGTGATTATTTGATAAAATATTACTTTTGACTATAATATAACGCTTTTAGTTCTAGAAACGTCACTGTAACGATAAATTTACGAAGATTGTTCCCTGAAATGAGCACATTTTCATTTTGTTTATTTCATAATAAATACATTTACTTTTAAATATCCTAATATTTTCTTTTTACTATTTTCACACTCCAAAGACAACAATGGAGTTCAGCTGGTTTCTTACAGTAAGAACCGTGGTATAAAATTTGGTAATATTGGTGTTTTCACAGATTGTCAATAATTAAGGTCATTATATGAATCGTTTTGGTCAGTACAAGAACTGATTTCACATTGGCAAGTTCAAGAGCCAAGTTCACATGTAACATTGGCATTATCAGCGCTCGTAAACACGTAGAACTTTGGGCGTCTAAAAATGTTCTGAAGGAATCTTGACTGCTAAGGGGGCATCAATTAATTACGTTGGGAATCAGGGGATCAAGCCAAATTTCACGTAGGGTAGAGAAGGGATTTCGGCAAATTTAACGTAATTTTTTTCAGGCAAAAATGTGAGAAATTCTAATCAATTTAAAGGAAAACATGTTTCTAGACCAAAATCTGACACAAATCTTCTATATATTTCAGTAGTTCCCCTATAACTACTAATTACTGTTATCACTGTGGTTTTAGATTACAATTTATAGTCTCAAAAATACTAGTTTTAATCCATATAAAATTTCACGTAGGGTAGAGAAGGGATTTCGGCAAATTTAACGTAATTTTTTTCAGGCAAAAATGTGAGAAATTCTAATCAATTTAAAGGAAAACATGTTTCTAGACCAAAATCTGACATAAATCTTCTATATATTTTAGTAGTTCCCCTATAACTACTAATTACTGTTATCACTGTGGTTTTAGATTACAATTTATACAGTCTCAAATACTAGTTTTAATCCATATATAAATAGGCAGCGAGGAAACGGTTAAGAACATGTCCCTGCTCTCTTTCTCAGCCAATATTCTTCATTCTCTTTTTATTTTGTAGCTATTGAGGAGCTTTAGTGTAATTAAAAAAATTGGAAAAAGTATTTTTTATCTATGGTCGAAGTTCGACCATTGGACGAGCACTTGTAAAAATAATATGGTGTTTTGTTGAATAAACGCAACGCATTTATAGCGATAATACAAACTTTGAAGGATTACACGCGAGATTAGGGGCGGGGTGATGAAATGACTACAAATGGGGAGGGAGTGGAGGGAGAGGAGTTCAAAATATTCTCAAAAATGGCTAACGTAATTATTGGGTACCCCCTAAGACGATATTAGAGCTTGAACCAGATACTGATATATATAAGCTATCTGGAATATGTAACACTTGTCTTATTTATTCCTAATAAACATGCCACTTTTTGAAATAAAGTCATACAATTATTTAATAACATGTTCTCACATATTTATCTAAAATTTCATGATAATATTTAGGCAATATGAACTTGACCTTCACTGCCAAACCATGATAATTTATTCTCACTAACTTATCTCACTTGGTTTAATAAAAAAATATACTTTAGACCACAAAAATGACATATAGTGAAATAGACGAAAATATTTACAGCAATTTCTAATTCTCTTCAACAGGAAAAGTTCTTGGATGCAACTAACTATGTCTTTGTTAACAGTTCTTCCTTTGTCGCAATGCTACCTCTTCAGGAAGCCTTTCGTACCATCTGGACACCGTGGTGTGCGGATAACAAGTACACCCCGGGGAGGTGGTGAGGGGAACAGCCCTGCAGCCGTTGCTCCGGGGGGTAAACGAGCTAAGACTTTCCTCTCTCTACCTTTGGTATTATTGTCATTTTGTGAGTTTTTCTTACCGCTAGTTTGGTTGTCTTTGATGTTGTTAGCTTGAAGCTTGTCTTGCAACCGACTAAGGCTGAAAATAAAAACAGGAGTTAGTTAATCGCAAGATTCCATTATCATTCATAGACCAATAGGGTTTTTAAATAGCAACTTTTTCTTACACTTTGTACTCAACTACAATTAAGTTTATGTAAAATCCTAGAATGGAAATATATGTCTTCAATTCTGTGTATTTAAATAAAGGGTGATTTTTAAATAGTAAAGAAATAAATACAATTATTATAACAAATATCATACAATTATTTTAAGTAAATGTATTATATGTATTTTGTAAGGTATAGACAGAGAGATATAGCTTTTTTCCAACCGTAACTGCCTAAAACCATAAAGGTGTAAGCTCTATACAAACGAATATAGACCTCATATGACACAGGTCAACAAACTGTTGGCAGCATATACTTTAAAAAAACACCTGATTTATTACCAAAACTTTGAAAAATAATTTATTTATTGTCAAAACATAATTTTTATATAAAGTGTATCTTTAAATTATTTTTTCATTTGTAGGAACTTAATTTTACTAAACCATTAAACTTACAATTTATGATGTCCGGAAATAACAAAAGATTATTAATTCTTAGCCGAGGGGTTAATGAGTTATTTAAAATACTTATACAGTCTACATTCCATTTTCAAAATTAAAACTATACAATTTGAGCTATAAGAAAATGATTACGAATTTTTAAGACACTATCAGCAGTTCACAGAACCCAGTTATTTCGAAGTGCCAGTAACAAACTTGATCATGTTTAAATTGCTGCAAACAATGTATAAATACATTATGCAGGTGAAATCTCTATACGCAATATAAAAAAAAATCTCTGTCTTTTACACACAAAAGCAAGTATGAATGTATATTGCTGTTTCCAAAATGATAGAAATTCAGTGTGTATCTAATATCTATTTAAACTGCACAGCTCATCAGTCACATATGTATTGTAAAACTCTTAAAAGTGTCTCAGTACAATTGCTGGAAATGTGCCCGCTTTAGTTAATCAACCTGTATTCATAGTGTTTTTAACAGATGTACAGAGAGAGTTTTCATTTCTAGCTATCACTGTTTTAAAGTCATTGATATTGTCTCTGGTATTATTCATATGTTTAGTGTACAAAAATGTTAAATTAAGTTCTCTGTTATACCTGCTTAAGCACCTAATAATTAGTCAATATGTTGTAATAAATGATGTGGAATAAAAAGTTGAATTATACTATAAAGAAATTAAAACTTAAACTTTTATTATCTGTGATTAAACAGATTATCCTCAAGTAGATTTCAGTTCATTTTTCTGTGTGTCCATAGTAAATATACAATTTTTAATAATATAAGTATAATATAAGAAACAAATTATTGTTATGAATATTTTTGACTTCTGTTCGTTTTTTGACTCAAACTACATGAGTAATATGAATTAATTGTTGATATTCTTTTATTTTTTAATTCTAAAATTTTACTACTTATAACATCAATAAACTAATATGGCAATATAACAAGCAAACCATAATCTTGAAGGACTTCGTTTTTAACCGGAACGAGAAATTGCAAGGCTAAAAGAACCCATCAGACTTCGTAACTATATAATAATAATAATCATAAATACAGTGATACAACAAAATAATCCCAAGGAGGGTTGATGTCAGACAGGCGGCCGATCTTAAAAATTAAGCCAAATCATATACCACAGCATGATAAACAAGAAGAAAGGAAGAAGAAGAAGAAGATAACATCAATAAACTTTTGTTGATTTTAAGTTATCTCTGTTACATTTTATCAATACTGATTATTGCAAAATTCCTCTATCTGCTAGTAAAACTCTTATCAAAATTGGTTCAGCTATTTAAAAGATTCGACTGGACATATCACCCGACTTTCCCATTTTATAAGTATAGATTACCACTTTATATATTTTGATTTTAAAAATGATAAATTCGCATTGCCACTTTACAAGTAATTTAACTCATTACTTTCAATGACCTTATAAGGCATCTACATCAATTGTAGTCATCAACATAGATGCAAATTGCTAATTATTTACAAGGACAAGTGTCAATTATTAACCATGATACATTAAAGATGATTATTAAAATGGAACTGAATGTTATACACATAACAAACATAATTGAAACTTACACTAACTTATCAATAACTTCTGTGCAATTTAATATGGAAGTAATGTAATAAATACTGTCATGAATTACACGTTTCTAATTGAAATGCAACAGATATCATAATGCAGAGTAAAAAAGAGTAAAAAAGAGGCAAAGCTTTCACTTCTTAGTTGCCAATTTTCTACAAAGTGTTTAGTGCGGACACAGAATAACAGTATTAACTTGCCTTGTAAGTAAATTATTTTTAAATGTTACAAAGAAGGTGCACATGTTTACAAAGCAACAATAGCATGGATAGTCTCTCACAAAAAGAACATATTGAGCAAAGGCAAGTTCCAGAGTGTAATTTAATTAATTTGTAATTTAATTATTACAATAAAAATGTATTATATTAAAGCGATGATGATGATTGTTCCGACCGGTTGCGGCCATGGCGACCACATTGACCCCTAAACTTAGAAATGGCGCTGGTGCGCTCGAAGATGGCTTATGTAGCCTATCTTTGCACGACCACATTGACCCCTAAACTTAGAAATGGCGCTGGTGCGCTCGAAGATGGCTTATGTAGCCTATGTTCGCAGCGAAACATCGTGCACATTGAGGGCGTGACTTGACTATGCCAATCTCATAATTATATGTTATGGCAACAGGAGGGCGAGCCTTTAACTGTTCGCGTTTGGTATCAAGGTCAGCTTTACGCCGAGCCTCGAACTCGCGTACTTGTAAAGCATAGCAGTAGCATACAGTAGAACCTCGAGAAAACCTCTACTTAAGATATGCACCCTCGATAACTTAAACTTATATATTATCCCTCAGTTACTTAGAGAAATGTTTCAATGAGCTCTGTAACATAAAATGTATGCCAATGAGTATGTCAAATGAATGTATAAAACAAAAAGTTTTTCAAAATGTATTGATTGGACATGTTTGTAAACAAATAATAAGTATACAATCTCCTATTTTCTTTGAAATCCCTAAAGGCTTACTCGGATGATTAGTTGCTTATCACTCTCCAGGAAACTGTGCTGTGTGAATAAAAGTTACCTATGTAAAATGAGTTCAAAACGAAAATGAACAACACTAACATATGCTGATAAATTAAAAGCGATAAAAATAGTGAAAAGTGTATTAAAAAAGAAAGATGTCGCATCTCAGTTTGGAGTATACAAAAGTACATTAACACTTATAATTTTAATTTTATTAAAGAAATTAGAACCTGGAGAAAGTCTTTTATGTAAAAGATGACAAATTGCTGAATTCCCTATTTTGTAGCAATGTTTATTTATGTGGTTCAAACACTGTCCAAACTAAAACATCAGTGTTACAGATCCACTGTGAAAGAAAAAGCTGAAGAGTTCGCCAATTCACTGAAAATCCATCATTTTAAAGCTAGCAATGTCTAGTAAGAAAACTTTGAAAAATGGCATGATTTGGCTTTCAAGACAGTGTACGGAGAAAGTGTGAGTGTAACATAAACCCGTGATAAGTTAAAAACTTTATAACTTAAAATATTATCTGTTTCCCTTGGCTTTTAACTTATTGGTGTTCTACTGTATTTTAAAAATGGCTCTTAGAATAATTTTTAGTTTGGTATTATTTATATTTTCCTGTTTTGGATAACGAGTTTGGCGACCACTACACTAAGCTACCTTTTTACACTTTTTATTTAGAACTAGCGGTGCTTGTGATATTGACCACGTGGAACCTTATGTACAAAACAGTGAGTAATAAATTCATCTGTATTAAGTATAATAGTATTTCTCTAGTACTTCAGTTGCACTGTCATTAAAACTACAAAACTTTAGATAGAGTTGACCAATTTAAATGAAACAAAGACTATAAGGTTACTCGCAGATTTGCTTTATGATTTTCATGAAAAGGTTTTATCATGAACGTAGTACTTTAGCAGTGATGCGTGTTCATACAAACAGACAGACGGACATTTCTAAAAATGATTGAAATGTATTTAATTACCTATTCCTGGACACATGTAATAGTTTTATTTACAAAATGTAAAAAGTACAGACATCTTAAATTTATATTCTTATATGTATAGAGAATTTAGTTTTAAATACCAACTATAAACATGACCTTAGGGAATTTTATTTTTATAGTTTAGATGTTGGCGTGATTAATATATAGATAATTTTTTCCTTACATTCTAACAAGGTATTATTTAATATTTTAATGATTATCTTTTACTTACAATTTAATATACATATATAGTAAACAAGTGGCACACCTAAGGTGAAGCTGTTAGGCGAAGACGCAAGCATTAGCTAGTTGATTGTATACCATAAAATAGTTCTAAAATTATTGTTTACACTTTATGAAAATTCATTTTTACGGGCTTACTGATTTTTAATCTTATCATGTAAAAATCGAACGGTATTTTTCGTGGCATAGTTAAGTAAATTCATGTTATAATTTTTTTATGTTTCAAGTACATCATATTATAATTTCATTTTATAATTCTTTGTTCAAAAATAATAAGTTTATACAATAAATACATACTTATCATCGATCACATCTTCAGGGCTTCGAGCTTCGCCTAAGATCCTTAATCGAGCTTCCTCATATTCTTTTTGCCTCTGTTCTAAAGTTTTAACTGGTCGAGCGCGAGTCTCGCCGTTCAGTTGCCCGCCTGCTGATGATGACGGCCTTTTCAGTATACGAATGGCGGGCTCCGGCATCATACACTGTGACCCGATACACGAGTTCTCTTCAATTGTAACCTTGCAACCTCTAAGAGAAATTTTCGTTGGCGCGTTCACACTCGGACAGTCACTGTTCAATCGGATTTTGTGATCTAACTGAAATATAAAAACGACGTGTGAATAACACGGCGGCGAGTATCGCCAGCCCGGGGTATGTTCATGGTTAATTCTTGCTATTACACTTACTCCAATTTCGTCCATATCCTCCCAACTTTCACATACGTCAATTTCATCTTGGGCCGCCATATTGACTACTGAAAAATGTTGCCAGTCCGATTTTTTCAAAAAAACGGATTATCTCATAGACTGTTAATAATATTACTAACTGTGCTGGCGGCTTTGTCTGTTAAACCTTATATAAAAAAATAGCGATTAATTAAATCATCTGAATGTATAAGTCACGTCGTCATTAAAAGTACAAAAACTTTTGATGAACCGAACCGATTTTAATGAAACAAAGATTAAACGTTACTCGAAGATATGCTTTATTCTTGAAGAGGTTTCATCATGAAAGCAGGATTTTAGTAGTAATTAATTGAAATATATTTTATTACTTATTACTTGACAACTGCAACAATTTTTTTACAAAAATCCAAAAAGCACAGACACGTTGAATTTACATTCTTATTGAATGTATAGATACAGTATAGAATTTCAATTTCAGTATAGAATTTTACATAAGGTATTAGGATTACAATAAAAAAAGTGCGTACGTACAAAGTACACATGTCAGAAGTGAATCTTCTTTGGCGAACTAATTTATAAGTTTTGTTTATATTTATACAAATCTAAAACTTAAGAAAAATAGAAAAAAAAATTCTCTTTTGAATTTTCATATAAATTGTAGTGTGAATAAAAATATATATTGAAATTTAAGAATTTGTTTATTGAAATTATTAACATTATCATGGTTCTCATATTTATTAACTCTCGGAGCAATAATTATATACAGTTTATAAAGTCTATTATTCAATCAAATTTATGATGAACAACAAAATATCTGTAATATACATGTATTACATTTAGTACATACACAAGCATATACTACGCGTCGTTATTCTGACGCAAACCACGCAACCGCAATACGGCCGGTCATGCTTACGTAGCGTTTCATTCAATCAAATTTATGATGAACAACAAAATATCTGTAATATACATGTATTACATACATGTATTATGTATTACATATACTACGCGTCGTTATTCTAACGCAAACCACACAACCGCAATACGGCCGGTCATGCTTACGTAGCGTTTCATGACGCGTCATTATAAATGTATCTTCTGCCAAAAATACAGCCCAATGCGCCTAAAGAAGTTTTCACTTTAAAAATGTGTCACCATGTTAAACATGTTGTACACACTTACAAAGCAACACTACTGTTACAACACAATTACATAATATATTACTGGATACACTCTACTTTTAAAATGTCAGTCTTGTGAAGACACGAAGTGATAATCATGGACACAATCTACACTCGAACTCAATTAACAGTCATATTTTGTAACACACAATTATGTACACATAACATAATTATAAAGTTATAATCGCGAAGAAGTTGCCTACTAACCAGATGATCATATCCATTGGTCTGTAAAGAGCTTTTCACGGGATATGTGTCGATTATCTTGTGGTTTCTAATCATAATAGTCTTGGGTTATTTCGCCCTATTTTTTGTCATATTGCATAGTTATTCTTTTCAAGTGAAGTAGACGGGAAATAATACCACGAAACATGAATTTTGAGATATTTCCAGAACACGATGAAAAGTACATAATCAAAACATATTAATAGTATCTCATTAGCTTTTCACGAGATATGTGTCGATTATCTTGTGGTGTTTAATTTCTAATCATAGTCTTGGGTTATTTCGCCCTATTTTTGTCATATTGCATAGTTATTCTTTTCAATTGAACTAGACGGGAAATAATACCACGAAACATGAATTTTGAGATGTTTCCAGAACACGATGAAAAGTACATAATCAAAACATATTAATAGTATCTCATTGCGATATCGATTTGTCAAAATTTAATTTTCACTATTTTTCGAAGGTTCGAAGGACATTGACATTTTCACAAATTAATATTTGGTCACACTGTATAATATCGCTAGGACTGTCATAAATATCAGGGTTTGAAATATCGAAATATCTAAATTTCGATAGATCAGCATTGTTAAAAAAATACCGTAATTTAACTTAAAAACTATTTACACAGTTTATAATAATAAATATACTTGTATATTTATTAAATAAATTATATTATAAATATAAGAGAATATATGGTAATAGTTCTAAAATTCACTTGCACCAATGTTCTTAGATCATATTTCATCTAAATCAAGTTTAACACGTACCGTATCTTAATATATATTTTTAAATTAACAAAAATAAATACATGAGGCTTAAACATTATTTTCTTTATTTAACATATTTTATATTCAATTTAATATATTTTTTTCGGTATTAAAATCACACTATCGATATATTGGAAAGAAAATGTATTAAAAACAGTTATATTATTTATTATAATATCGATATTTTTTCAATCATCGTAGAATCACTACGTTTATTGACTAAGTTCAAAATGTGCGATGAAAATTTGTTCGATGATATTTAAATATAAGTTTTTATAGTGTTTTGTAATTATAATAGATACAACTAGAGCTACTGTGTAAGTTGAGGATGATAATTAACTTACAATTATATTATATACACTTTCCGAATTTCGCCCTTCTAGGTTATGTTCCCGTGCCGTGTTATAAAATGTTTATTATTGATATTTCAGATTCAAAAATGGCATTCAAGTCGACGTATAAGTCAACTGTGTCGGGACTACCCTCTGTCGACCCAGATTCTGTACAATTTCTGCTGTTTACGGATGTAGACATAAAAAGATTGAGTGTAACTAAAATAACTCACTTTCAGTCCTTCGACTCCATTGGGAATCCTACAAAAGGCGGTTTATATGACTCTGCCTTAGGACCACTGCGAGACAGAAACGATAACTGTGAAACATGTAACAATTCACTTTTACACTGTCCTGGCCATTTCGGTCACATAGAACTACCACTAATTGTTGTAAATCCACTGTTCATAAAAAACGTATACACATTGTTCCGTATTAGCTGTTTGAAATGTTTTAAAATTCAGTTAAATGAAAAAATGCAATTCCTTCTAAAACTGCAATTAGATTTAATAGATGCTGGCCATGTAACTGCAGCATTAGATTTGGAAAACTTTGTTGGCAGTGTAACGGAGAGTAGCGATAAAGATTCCCCTGAGAAACCAAGTAAATTGATAAGAAAATATAAAAAAATGTTAAAGAAACGTGATGGCATTGTTGAGACATTTCACAGTAAAAATGTTGATAAGTTGAGAAGTAGAATTTTAAATGGTTACTTTAGGATTATGAATGTGGCTAAGAAATGCGCATATTGCATGTGCAAATTGATCAAAGTAACTACATCTGATAATAAAATAATGTATAACCTTAGTGCAGAAAGTGGAAGTAAAGGAATCAAAATATTAATGCCAGATGAAATCAAAAGATATTGTTCAGCCATTGCTCAAAATGAGGAAGATATCCTAAAATATTTCTTTCCAATTCTCAAAAATGCACAGGTTAATCCAGTCACGAATATGTTTTTTATGGAAATAATACCTGTGTTACCTCCTTGTGTGAGACCGTGCAATGTTTTACGTGGTGAACTTATTGAACATCCTCAAACCAATGTATATAAAGGCATTCTCCTACATTCATTTGCAGCTAGAGCAATTTTACAGGTACTGTCAGCTTCAGATCAACAAAAAGCAGTAGACTGTCTCGAACAATTCCCAAGACAAGCTTATGAAACTGTGACTGGTAAATCTCCTGTTGAAAAACTCCATGTTGTCTGGCAGGATTTACAAAAAAGTGTTAATAATCTTCTGAGTTGTGAAGGTGCAGGGTTATCGAGTCAGGGTCTCAAACAGATCCTTGAAAAGAAATCTGGTTTAATAAGAATGCACATGATGGGGAAGAGGGTGAACTTCGCAGCTCGATCTGTTATTACACCTGATCCGAATGTTGATATAGATGAAATAGGTATACCTGATGTATTTGCTACTAAATTAACTTATCCTGTACCTGTAACTGAATGGAACATTGATGAGCTGAGAACAATGGTTATTAATGGACCAAATGTACATCCTGGTGCTGAAAAACTGGAAATTGAAAATGGTAGAATTATAAGAATTCCCCCAGAATCTATACAGAAACGTAAAAGTCTTGCTAAAAGACTGCTTACCCCGGATGAATATAAATCTTCTGGTTTAAAAATAGTACATCGTCACTTAGTGAATGGGGACATACTTATTTTGAACCGACAACCTTCCTTGCATAAACCTAGTATGATGGCACACAGAGCAAGAATTTTGAAAGGTGAAAAAACCTTAAGATTGCATTATGCAAATTGTAAATCTTACAATGCTGATTTTGATGGTGATGAAATGAATGCACATTTCCCACAAAATGAAATAGCTAGGAGTGAAGCATACAATATAATGTCAGTACGAAAACAATATCTTGTCCCAAAAGATGGTACTCCTCTAAGTGGTTTAATTCAAGATCATGTTATTTCTGGAGTAAGGATGTCTTTAAGGGGTACATTTTTTACAAAATCAGATTATCAACAACTTGTCTTCCAGGCATTATCAAGTCATAAAGGACAAATCAAACTGCTACCACCGACTATTCTGAAACCTATTGTACTATGGTCTGGCAAACAAGTACTATCAACAATTATAATAAATACTGTTCCTAAAGGAAAAACCTACCTTTCCTTGACTGGTAAAGCTAAAATCAGCTCAAAAGCATGGCAGAAAGAAACCCCTCAACCATGGAAAGCTGGTGGTACACCATTTACTAATTCAGATACAATGACAGAAGCAGAAGTCATAATTAGAAAAGGTGAACTATTGTGTGGAGTGTTGGATAAAACTCATTATGGCGCAACACCTTATGGCTTAGTTCACTGTATGTATGAGCTGTATGGGGGAGACAGCTCTTGTGCATTATTAAGCTCTTTTTCAAAAGTTTTTACATTTTATTTACAATGGATAGGATTTACTCTTGGTGTTAAAGATATTTTAGTGGTAAGGGAAGCTGATAAAAGACGAGATGATTATGTTTACCTTGTTCGAAATGCAGGAAAAGTTGCCGCTGTAAAAGCTACTGAATTGCCAGTAGATGTTGAAAATAGCAAATTAAAAGATACTATTGAACACATGTATGCTAAAGACCCTAAATTTAGAGGTAATCTAGATCGTCAATACAAAACCATGCTTGATTCATATACAAATAATATTAATAAAGTTTGTCTATCTGAAGGTTTACTTGAAAAATTTCCATACAATAATCTGCAACTGATGGTTCAATCTGGTGCCAAGGGATCAACAGTTAATACTATGCAAATTTCTTGTTTGCTTGGTCAAATTGAATTAGAAGGGAAAAGACCACCATTAATGATATCTGGGAGATCACTACCTAGTTTTCCACCATACGATGTATCGCCAAGAGCCGGTGGGTTCATTGATGGTCGTTTCATGACTGGTATACAGCCTCAAGAATTCTTCTTTCATTGTATGGCTGGTCGAGAAGGTTTGATTGATACTGCTGTAAAAACTAGTAGATCAGGTTATCTCCAAAGATGTTTGATAAAACATTTAGAGAGTTTATGTGTTGCATATGATCAAACTGTCAGAGATGCAGACAGTAGTGTAATTCAGTTTGCTTATGGAGAAGATGGATTAGATGTACTAAAATGTCAATACCTTAAAGCTGATCAGTTTGAGTTCCTTGATAAAAATTCCGAAGCAGTTGTTAGCAAAAGTGTATTAATAAGATTGAGAAAAGATGCAGATATGAAGGTTATTTCGAAGTCACAAAAATCATTAAAAAAATGGAAAAAAAAGCATGGAAATCCTCTGAAAAAAATTCGTGTAAGTGGATTTAGTCAGTTTTCTGTTTTAGCAAAGAAAGATATAGTGGTTGAAGGTAAGAGCAAGGACAAGATTAAAAGAGATATGTTTTACCCCGAGTTAGAAAAACAATGGAGAGGTTTGGATGAAGAGGAAAAATTGCAATATTCAAGGAAACATTGTCCTGAGCCAATCCTAAGCAAATCTTCCCCAGAGTACAAATTTGGTGTTATAAACGAACAGCTAGATGAACTTATTCAGAAGTATTTAAAAAACAGGAAAATTGATCCCTATGATTATAGTACAGAAAAAGATAAGTTTTCAGAGGTAATTAATGCTAAATATTTGGAATCAATGGTCGCTCCCGGTGAACCTGTTGGACTTTTAGCTGCACAATCTATTGGAGAACCTTCAACTCAGATGACCCTAAACACTTTCCATTTTGCTGGGCGCGGTGACATGAACGTCACTCTTGGTATACCTCGTCTGAGAGAAATTTTGATGACAGCTTCGGCCAAACTAAAAACTCCAAACATGGACATACCATTCATAAACGTACCAGATCTTACAAAGAAAGCTGAAAGGTTGAGGCAAAAACTAAATAGGGTCACAGTGTCTGATGTTTTAGAAAAGATTGATGTCCAGTGTGAAATAGTAACAAATCCAGAGAGACAGTTGAAAACGACAATGCGGTTTACATTTTTGCCCCATTCTCAGTATAGAACTCAGTATACTGTCAAACCAGCACAGATTATAAAACATATGCAGAATAAATTCTTTGATGAGATGTTCTCAGTAATCAAGAAACAGGCAAAGGCAACATGCGGAGTACTTTGGGCAGCAGAGCAGAAAAAACAAAGATCTCGGGCGAATGACGATGAAGAAGGTGATGATGCTCCGGATCCTAATGAAAAGGCTGATAAGGGTGACATTGATAGTTCTGATGATGAAGCTCCAAATGATGATGATGACAATACAGCTGTGAGTATGGGTGTTATTTCATTGATCAGCATTACTAGGAAAACATATGATAATTTAGTTATTAAAGTTCTTGGAGGAAATAAAATCATTATAAATTATTTAGAAAATACTACACTGGTATTATTTTATTGAAACTGAATTTTTAAATTTATTGATAACGTTAAGTGAATTTTTTTTAAAGTGAATTTTGGTGACCTTTATTACTAGGCCCTTCTCTTTTTGTATAAATATAGTATAAATTGTATTAATAATTACCATCAAAAGAAATTGTAGTGGGATATGAATATATATCTAGTGTTCGCTTGTCTAGTTATAGTCTAGCTGAGCTCAACAGAAAGGCCCCTGAACTTAGCTTCGTTTACTCCTTATCTGTGATATCTATCAATTATGAAGCAAGATTGTGATTTAATGTTAACACAGAGTTGACATAATCATGTTTTTAAAACTTGACTTATATGTTACCATTATTTTCAGGCTAAAATACGAAATAAAAGAGCTGAAGAACAGGAATATGAAGATCCAGAGACAGACGAAGAGGAAAAATCTGATGACGAAATAGAACTAATTGATGATCGAGGAAAGGAAACTGACGAAGTTCTCGAAGTTTCGACCAAAGAGATCGATGCCAACTCAAGTAAAATCATGTCGGACGTAGTGGGTAATTTGAAACACGCGACAAACTACAGCTTCGATACGAAATCACATCTGTGGTGCGAACTAACTGTTCTGTTCCCGATTTCGTTCCTCAGGGTCGATTTGTCGCAGGCGTTAAGGGAAGCGGCGACCAAATCTGTTATACACGAAATAAAGAATATCAAACGAGCTATTACTAACAAAGAAAGAGATGTGCTTTACCTTAAAACCGAGGGTATAAATATCCTACAAATGTTCAAATATAATCACCTATTGGATATGAATAAATTGTACAGCAATGATATCCATGCGATAGCGAATACTTATGGTATAGAAGCGGCGAACAAAGTTATTATAAAAGAAATCCAGAATGTCTTCAACGTCTATGGAATCACTGTGGATCCTCGACATTTGTCTCTGGTAGCAGATTATATGACTTATAATGGTATATTTGAACCGATGAGCCGCAAAGGTATGGAGGCATCCTCGTCACCACTCCAGCAAATGTCTTTTGAGTCCTCGCTAATATTCTTAAAGGATGCAGTGCTTAATTCAAAGAAGGACTACCTAAGATCCGCATCAAGCTGCTTGATGATCGGTCAACCTTGCCGAAGTGGGACTGGCATGTTCACTTTACAACATTACAGTGAAGTCAAAACATGAATGTAAATTAACTAAACATAATAATAATAAATAAAAAATCGACTTCATTAAAATCAATAATAAATCTCTGTACATATAAATTGTACCTTGGTGTATTATGTTGTTAATTAAAAGGTTTTAATAAAAGTTTAGAGCGTATAAATTACCCCAATGTTAGAATTAAAAATCGGTGGTGTATTTTCTAAGCTAATTACGATCAGATCGTGAAATTAATGAGGGAATTGAGAACCTTCTTTTTTGAGATAGATTGAAGATGCGAAGCAATCGGCTTAGACAATAGCCGTTTGCACAAAAATGGAAATAAAAACTACATACATGATACCAAATTTACCAACAAAATAGGTTTTTTTAATTATGCATACAGCAATAATTGATAACTGAGCAGGAACATTGTTGTAACTAAATACGTAGCAATACAAAGATCATGTTTTTTTCCTAACATTTTTTTTTTGTTTATCCAACCTGTTCAAAATATCGAATTAGTTTACACTGTTTTTTGAGAGTAGAACAGATAGTGCAAAGTTTAAACAGGTTCTCGGAGTTCCGATCGAACCGTCGACTTGAGCGGTTGTCCGTTTTGCTGCGCGCGCTATGTTCGATTTTAATACTCGTGATTTAGTGACGTCAGTTATTGTTTGTTTCGATCCGGCACACCTGCGCTTCACAGGTGCGCTGCACCTGCGTTCTTTTTCTTGGAACTGAGTGAGACCTTTCCTTGTATTTATTTATTGCTTTATCTATTTCTTGGTATATTTATTTATTTACTCTTTTGTTTATCTATTTATTTACGTATTTCTTTAATTCTTCAGTGATTTATTTTTAAATTTATTTTCTTTTTATTGTTTGTTTATTTAAGTAGTCTTATGTTATTTTTCCCCTGTCTCGCTCAGGTACTTATTTGCGTTGTTTTCCTATTTTGTTTAGTTTTAAACAGCTCCCTTTGATCCGGACTCGGGATAGTCCGTTAAATTCATTAAGGCGCGCCCCCCTGCCCCTCTGGCAGGGAGGTTTCACATGTCTTCCCCCGCCCCACTCCCCTCCTCAGGCCCCGGTATGGCCGCTGAACAAGAGATCAGTCTCTTAGAGACTGAGCTCATTAGCCTCCGCGGCTTCATAGCCGCTATCTGTCCTCGTCTCGTAGACGATTACGATGCGTACGCTGCAAAGCGTCGCACCGAGCTCCCTCATTCCTCGAAGCCCGCTCCCTCGATCTATGCCAAGATCGAGGCTTCCAACAACTTCCCAATCCCAGCCGATCGCGATAGCGATGACTCCGACTCCGACTCCGGCTCCGACATGGAGCAAGACCCTCCTGCTCAGCAGGATCCCCCTGCCGAGCAAGCCCCTCAGGCTGAGCAAGCCCCTGCTGCGGACGATGGCTTCACCACCGTCACGCACCGCAAACCGCGCAAGAAGCGCTCGAACTCCTCTTCCGATCCGGAGGACAAATTGCCCTCTAAAAAGATCGCAAACGTCGATGGCGCGAAAGTGCCAAAGGCGACACCAGCGCCCTCTAGACCCGACTCGCCCGTGGCTGCGGGTTCCGCAGTTTCGGGCAAGAAGCCCCGCCCACCGCCCCCCGTTACGATCCAAGACAAAGCGTCTTGGGTTGAGATTTCTAGCCTGCTGGAAACGGCAGGTATCCCTTACACCTCCGCCGTGAATACCGCTGTAGGTATTCAGGTGAAGGTAGCCACGTCCACCGCCCATCGCAACCTCACTCGTTTCCTTCGGGACAACCAGTGGGGCTATTTCACGCACTCTCTCGAAGAGGAGCGTAAACTACGGGTTGTGATCCGTAGAGTCCCCTCAGAACTCCCGACTGACGACATTTCAGACGACCTCAAGGAACAGAAGATTCCTGTTCGCGAGGTTCATCGTATGCGCTCTCCGCGCACCAGGGCTCCATATGATATGGTTCTCGTTGTCCTCGATCGCACCCCTCAGGGGAAAGCGATTTTTAATCTTACATCCCTTTGCGGCCTCTCCGGCGTCATAGTCGAGCCGCCGCGCAAAACGTCTGTGCCCTCGCAGTGTCACAACTGCCAGGTGTACGGACACTCCGCACGAAACTGTCGCCTGAAACCCAGGTGCGTTAAGTGCCTCGGCGACCACTCCACTAGGGAGTGTTCTCGCACGAAAGACGCCTCCGACCCTCCGAGCTGTGTTCTGTGCCGCGGCGTGGGCCATACCGCGAATTATCGCGGATGTCCCCGCGCCCCGCGCACAAAGCGCCCTCGATACCCCAGGCAGGCGTCGCCGTCTAAGACGGCCGCTGCCCCCGCCCGTCCTCGACCTCCGCCTCTCATGTCTCGAGAGGCCTTCCCGAACCTGCCGGGCACGTCTCGTGCACCGGCAGCGTCCGTACCCGCGACTAGTGCGCCCCCCCGCCCCTACCGGGCCCCTCAGGCCCCGTGGGCTCCTAAACCCGCGTCCCAGCACACTCCCAAACCTCCGGCGGCTAATCCTTCACAGGATGACCCCGCATACTCCTTTTCCCTATCGAGTATTGACTACGCAGGTCAACTACTCATTTTCCACGAGATCTCGGAGATCTCGGCGTACGAAGAGTGCTCTCGTAATCCGCTACTAGGTGCCGTCACGGCAATCCATAGATTTCCAGCCATCGCGGCTACACTACAACGGCTCGCGCGCGCAGCTGTTAAAAAATAAATAACTCAAATAAGATAGAGTAAATCGCGTATTTACGTCTATCTTCCCCTAAAAATAACCGTCAAACAATAATAATAATTTTTGTTATGTCTATTTTTAGACTTCGGTGCCGTCACCGTTAGTAAATTTAAATTCAATCTTATAAAATGCGTGTTGCGCCCACGCTTTTGTAATCGATCCCTATTAGCTCCCGCACACTTCGCGGTTCTCAATAATATCTCGAGCCTAGGTCGTCCCCGCGCGGAGCCCTCTTGATATTATTTACGCGATACAGTGACTCACCTACATCACTTGAACAGACATATGAGATCATCTCTCTCACACACGTGCACATATATACACATGGTGGGAGGGTTTTTTTTTTTTTTTCCCTCATCGAACTGAATCGAATAGTTTAAGTTCGTTTCAATCCGATATACACGTATTCATTTGTGAATCATGCAATTTCGATTGTATGGTTCACAAATGTATATATGTATGAATAGCTTAGAATAGTTAGCTAGGACAGACGTGTCTTTTTCCAGGAAACAGCCCAAGCCGAGGTGTGCGTGCACCCTTGTGTATGTTACCCAAAACCAAAATCGGCTGAGTGCCCTAAGCGCTCGGCCTTAGTAGTCCGGTGAAGCTGTAAAGACCTTGCTATGCAGATGACAGTACTGTGGATTCTTTTTATACCAGTCGTGCAGGTGTTTCTCGAGAACGCGTTTATGAGAGCCGTAATAAACTTGTGTATGAGATAGAGATGTCTCTTGAGTGTGTCTCAGATTGGGGATGTTAATTACATGATATTGCTAATTTCGTTCTTTTCTTTTTCTTTTATTTTTGTCATTATTAGGAGACCTTCGAAAAATGTTGTTTCTATGAAAGGCGTTGTTTATTTTATTTTTATTGCAAATTATTTATTTATTATGAATTTATTTTATTCACAATAAACGGTATTGTAACACGCATAATATCTGCACAATATATGCTACTAGATATATACCACAGATAGAAATAAATACTGCATAAAGGGGATCATTCAATTAAAGTAAGCGATCGCCCAAACCCACAAACCAGGCGATTAAATGTTATTTGGATTTAATTATAACTGACAAATACATGATGTGGAAAACTTTTAATATATTAGCTTTATCATCATTCAGCTCGTCCCTTTTTAGTTTTTGCTGTTATTTAATTACCCCAGATTTAATTTTTATTGTTTGTTCGTTTTTATTTTTAATTCTTTTCAAATATTATATATAGCTTGCATGTATGTATATGTCTGATCAATTCATATAAACAGGTTTTCGTAACCAGCTGTCAAACCGTTTACAAGACAACACAATCGGAATCAAACTTTCATCTCACATACATAAAATCTTCTGAAAGCAGCAACAATATAACAGGCAAATATCTACTTGAATCGTAATTCATTAAGACATACGGTACATATAATATCGAGACAAGTTAAATATTAAGTATAAACGTAAATTCTGAATTCCTATAATAATATTCTGAATTTGTTTTGTGTTAACCTCTTGACTGTACTATGCGCAAGACCGAACTTAAAGCTATACTCAGAGCGGCCACAAACGATGACTCCGACTATATCTAATAATTTTCGTCCCAGTAAAGTTATCGGTTTTCCGACATGTTTGTCAGTTTTAGGAGTGTCAAACAAGATCTCAATATGTACTTCTTTAATTAGAACAAAATTATACAAAATGAAATGGGATAAACTTATTGGTCAGCGTAGTTGGTAATAAATTTTGTTTAGTGAATATTTACTTTGTACTGTATGTTTTTTTTTCTCGAACTGACAATTTATTGACCTGGCAAGGTCTTAACAGCTTCACCGGACTACGTACATGTACCGTTTTATTTAAAAAGGAGCTAAACGAATTTTTTAAGATTTCCAGTTTATATACCTAGAACGAAGATCAAATTTTGCCGTCCATAATAGTTTTCCATAAAGGTTTTTAGTTTTATTTTATGGTCATCATATTTTAAATGTATAAAATTTGAAGATCTTAAAAAATATCGTAAAATGTTAGGAACGGCTAAAATCAGATTCAGCTCATTTTGTAGGGTCGGCACAACATGTTTTCCTTTTCCACTCTCCCCTATCACATGTCATCTCAATATTCACACCTTTTACACACATCATTTTTCACATAATCCATCCATACCTTCTCGGTCTTCCTCTACTTTTATATCCATTGATCATCATACTCAAAGCTTTTCTAGTTACGTGGTCTTCATCTCTCCTCATGACATTTTCATACCATGGTAACCTATTACTACTCTACTTTTCACTGGTGCAATTTTCAAACTTCCTCTGATGTATTCGTTCCTAATCTTATCCATTCTAGTTACACCACACATCCACCTTAACATTCGCATCTCTGCCACATGTAGTTTTGTCTCATCCGTCTCTCTTGTCGCCCAGCACTAAGATGGGTACAACATGACTGATCTAATTAGTTTTATACACCTTCCTCTTGAGTTTCAAAGGCATTCGTGGAATATGTTATTACGAAATTTGTTAGCGTGCTCGATAAGTCACCGAACATGGAACTGTCAGAATATTTCTAGTTTACGTCTCGTATTGGACCCATATCGCTTAAACAAAAAAACATCTACAACTATTTCGATTCTTAACTACTTATCACTCCAGAAAACTGTTGGTCTGTTTCATTTCTACATATTATAAAACAAAGTCCTCTTCCACACGTCTGTCTGTCTGTTCGCGATAAACTCAAAAAGTACTAAACGGATTTTCATGCGGTTTTCACCAGTAGATAAATTAATTCATGACGAAGACTTAGGTATAATTTTTCAAGGTGTTTCTTTATTATCAGGGCGGGACAATGTCCGCCGGGCCTGCTAGTGTCAAATATAACATTATGTATCTAGAATACTTTGTTCTTACAACACGTACTATAAGAAATGTGTAAAAAGTATGAAAACATATGTAATATAAAGATAAATAAAACAACGAAATGTTGCAAAGTTATTTTTGTATTTCTCAGACATTCAAAATACCTGTAGTCAATACAAAAACAATTTAATTATCGTTTTATCATATCAAGTAACATAAATGTGTTTAACACTTTTGCGTAATTACTCAAAACTCCTTCACCGACTCGCAAGGCACAATAACAAGTCACCAATAGTTATCAAGTATTACAAAAATCTGTATAAATTATCAACAAATATTTTTTTATTATTTTGTAATGCACAAAGCTGAAACTCTTAACACTATTATAAACCATAGACAAATTAATAATAATAAAAAAGAAATCATGCTTTCAACAAGTTATCTTCCACTTTCTTTTTTTCTTGTTCGATTTAATACGATAATTTTCATTTTTTTTTTATTTCGATTCAGGTTTACAAAATATCGATTAATGTTAATAAATTTACGGAAGTAAAATCACATTATGTCCTGGACGTTACACATCTAATGACGTCACATGCATATACATAGTAACTCTATTAATATTACGTTAAATCTTATATACTGTTAGGTACATGCTACTCTTAATAAACAATAATTAATGCAACATTCATTCGCTCTTAGCGAACAAGGGACTGATTTCAAATAATAAATCATAATTCACAACACAACATTACCGTTTTTTTGGCACTAACTCAAAGACGGACCAAATGGAATTCGAGTCGATTTAAATAAAGAACTTGGTTCATTTGTTTTTTAAACTTTAATACTGGAACCGTTAACTTTTTTAATCCTATAAAATCGATCAATATATTATTTTGTTACTTTATATGACATAATATTCGAGCGTCTGCAATTTATCAAATATGTGAACTTTCATGGCACTGTTAATTTAAAATGTCATCAAAATTTTGTATTCAATATTTTTTTTAAATAACAAAAATGTAATCACTGGCTAGGACGGTAACATTAGGTTTCATTGAATTAATATTTTTTGGACCCGATAACATTACAACCTTTCACGCATCTCTACTATACATCAATCTACGTATTACAATAATTATGAACAATACTTGTATGGTAATTACAATAAAATTAATAAATAAATAATCAGTAATTATATTATAGGTTAAAAAAGCTGACCGTTTGCGAGTTCAATTATCGTGTTTTATACACAATATATTATTATCACAGCCCTGTTGATGTGCGTATAGACTGCATACGAATATATAAAAGAACAAAGGAGCGGAAAATTTGATTTACATAAAAAAGAAATTACAGTCTCAACAAAAACTTTACAAAACTCGTAAACGACTGAACGCTGCCTAAAGTGACGTAAAACAACCGCAGCCATTTTCTTTACTCCACCATTTTTTTAAATTAGGCGCGTAATGTTGGTAATCTACATTATCAAGGTCGTTCGTTTTGAATATAACATTTTTCTATTGTATTTGATCAGCGTTCAAAAATCAGCTTTTTTTTTAATTTTATTGCGCTGTTTCCGCTTCATTTTTATTATTCTTCACAGCTTTCCTCTCTTCTTTGTCGGCTTTCTTCGCGGCGGCTTTCTTTGCGTTCGCGTCGTCATCGGCCGGATTGTCCCAGTCCTGTCTCCGACCAGAACCGAACAAGAGGTAGAACGTTGCGCAGAATATGTAAATTCCACCAGCGATATAGAATACTTTCCTCCATTGAGCTTGCGTTGGCTGTAAATAGCAGTAAAAAACATTATAAGTACATACATAACCTTGAATATAATTAGTATAATACGGTATTGTTGACAAATCGATTTAACGTTTTTTATGTTGTACAAAAATGTAAAACTTTACCGTAGTCAAGTGAATGTTAAATCAGTTTTATTATTGTAAAAAGTAATCGAGTTGTACGGTGAAAAAAATTAGATATAAAGTGGTCGGATTATTTTTAATAGAGGTAAATACAACATAATTATTCTATAATTCGGTATGCATATTGTTTAAACTAAGCCTATCGCTTTTAAAAGAGGTTAACAATGTTTTTTTATCATTTAGCGTATACGTTAGCATTACAACTTCCAGATTCGGTTTGTTTAGCACCAATATTGGTGCTTTTACGTACACAGCTCTGATTTTTTTTATCATTATAATAATACACAGTATTAAAATGATAAATGAATGAACCTCGTATTCAAATACCGATTTCTAAGTTTATTCTGTTTACATTAACACTATCTGTACAGACTATAGCCATATAATTATAAAGTCTCCAACTCGTGTAAATACGTACCCTGCCCTCTATGATGTATCCGGCGACAATGGGAGCAAGCAGACCCGTCAGGTTGGCGAGACAGTTCGTGAACGACATCAGGATGCCGGCGAAACGTGGCGATATGTCCAAGTGATTTACCTGAATTGAAACATTAGTTAGAAACATATAGAATTTTATAATAAATGTCATAATTAGACCAAATAAAAATCTCGTTTCTTTTGTGTTGGTCAAACCAAGTTAAATATTAAAGTTTATTGGGAAAAAAACCTTAAGAATAAATTCTTGTATAAAGGCACATGTTTTATTATAATTCCATCCAATTTTTAAAAAATTGGAGCAGGCTGATGGGTGTTTTTACACAAACTACAAATCTACGAGTGGTAGACAGGATCAAGTTAAATATTAAAGTTTATTGAAAAAAAAACCTTAAGAATAAATTCTTGTATAAAGGCACATGTTTTTAATTCCATCCGATTTTAACAATTGGAGAGGGCTGATAGGTGTTTGTTCACAAACTACAAATCTAAGAGTGGTAGAAAGGATACTACAAAATACGCTACCACCATACGCGGAATACATTACGATGATTTCCATCCAAAGCGTAAGATTATTATGGCAATTTAACACATAACATTCGAAGATATTTGAGTTATCAAAGCTTCAAAGCATATTCCTTGATCCGTGGGTTTCGACTTATCCTTTACTGTACCTACTTATAAATCTAAAACACATTTAATTAATATATACTGTTGAGATGTAAATTACTGACCTTAAAACCGGAGTAGATACCACCGTTGAGGCCCACTCCTATCGCCAAGATGGCGACAGTCGCCGCGGGATTGCAGCCAGTATTCGCTGCTACAAACAGACCTATAGCTGGACCGTATTGACCTAGGAAATGGAAAATAATTACATATAATTAATAAAAAAAAAGTTGTGTATTACTTAAAATTATAACGTCTCAAGTAACTAGCCCGTGACGTCACTCATAATATATCTTGTCTATTCTAGAATTTAGAGTCGAACTTTGAGTCAATTATTCACCATCTAGCAGTATAGCTGTTTTTTTTTTCAAACTGACTACGCTATTGACCCAGCAAGGTCTTAACAGCTTCACCGGACTACTAAGGCGAGCGCCCAAGGCACTCAGCCGATTTTATTTTGACAACTACCTCAAGGGTGCGCGGCACACCTCGGCTTTGGCTGTTGCCTGATACATGCAATTCGCGATCTATCTGAGCTAAGCTAAGCTAACTATTCATACATATATGAGTTGTTGAAACATATATAGCTGTATTCTTATCAAAAGGGGCTATTAATAACAAGGTATTCAGAATAATTATTACTTACCGATACTGTTAATGATTTTCCTGACTTGCGTATGGTTGAACCTGCCGCTGGACAGCATCCAGTCGGCGACCACAGAGATGAACATAGAGAAGAGCCACATGCAAAGGTACGGGAGAGCGGAGACGAAACCGTTCTGAATGAAAAAAATGCTACGTTAAAACCTATTTACTATACAGGAGGTACATAGATTCAATAATAATAATTTCCACCCAAAGTTACATTTGCATATCATTAATACAAAAAATTAATTACAACATATTGAGAGAATTCTGTTTTAAGACGCGTAGTACAAAAAAATTGTCATAATAATTATTTTTTTAAATCTTTGTCTCCGTAACAGTGCAAACTCCGGATCCTAAGAACCATAAACATAAAAATAACCCATTAACACTCGAGGCGTTTAGAAGTATTACGAACACAGGTATACTTGAATTTAGGTATATAAAAATTAATGTATTTCGGTATTACTAAGATGATTAAACTCCAGCATCATTTTACCTATCACCAACTCGCCACTAAGTTAATTCTGTCTGAATCCAGTAACCTAAAACTATTCAGCTAACGTTTAAAAGGAAAAGTATTTTCGTGTATCAATTACATAATGAAACAAAAAGCTAATGTACAGAACCAATAAGACACATTTTGCTCGGACGTAAACTATCGCATTCAGTTTCTTTAATTTTTACTTCTAAATAAAATACAGTGTAGTGTATGTGTATGTAGTCGTGGGTAATAATTCCCTGCATTCAGGAATGGCAAAACAGGACACGGTACGATAGTGATTGAATCAAGCAATTGATCAATTGACCCCGGTTGAACCTCGGGACGACCTATCTCGACAGCGCACGTCGCTTATGATTAATTCAAGCGAAATGGTTTCATGAGATTTCGGATCGCTATAAATAAACCTATAATGGGTATTATTGTGCTCGATTTTGTTTACGTACTATAAGCATACTATGCGTAAGATTTGTTTACATATCTTTTTTTTAAATCATTAAATAAATGTTTTATTTATCAGTAATACATTACATGCCTAAACAGTCATTAAATATATCGTTATAGCTATGTTCTGTGTTGACATTTTGTTTTTTTTTTATGCACAAGTAAATCAAATATGAAAATTAACACAACGCATGAATTTCAAATTGCTCCAAAATTCTTTTGGACAATGTTACAGTGATTGTTACCTCTTTGAAAAAATATACTTCTAGTTATGACATTGAAGATGATAAGGATTTCGAAATAACTTGTCACAGATATTAAGCTACTGATAGTGGCCAATGCTTCGGAGACATCAATTGCAGACGTGAAGACAAAAAGAACAGTGTAACTACTCTATATATATTACGGCAAGAAAAATAAAGGACAAGGACGTTTAACTAAAAAATAAACATATTCGATTTAGATTCGAGTACCAAAATATTTACGTTTTATGTTATCATATGAAAAATGTGGGGCTATCTATGGTTCTTTATTAAATTTTGAAGTAAAGCATCTTATGTGAGGGCTTTAAAATTATGATCTGCAAACTTTTTTAATATAATACATATGACAGTCATATATGCTTAAGCATTTTTTTTCCATTCTGTTTTTTCCATTCTAAGAAAAAGGCAAAGATATCTAAACCAAACAGCCAAGTCAGATGTCATTTCGTAATTGCCAATTCTGGAGTAAGTGTAATTTCAATGTTCTAACAAGATGGTGGTTTGCTTGTTGGAGCTTTCCGTGGAGTTTTTGGGACATTTTAGAATACATGATCTGTGGTAATATTTCAAATCCACTTCACTTGTGCACAATAACCGACCTATATTACGTGAAACAGCACCAATATTACAAAACACAGAGTAAAATAGCACAAAATTATGAATAAAATATAAATCCACAGACGAAGATCCCGCCGAAAATTCTTGCTTCGGCAATGAATTTTTTTAATGTTATTATATGTAAGATAAAGAAAACGGAGAAATAATACTCACATCCTTGATGGAGAAATGTAAGACTTGACGCATGAAAGTCGGCAGTTCAGTCATGAGGGTCTCGTAACCGTAGTTCTGTCCCATGTGGGCCAACATGATCGCCCAGAACGGCATCGACAGCAGGATCTTTCTCCACGGGATCGGAGGTGACTGGAAATATTAAATACTGTTATAATTTCTTCCATTTCGAAAACTATAATTCTAATTGCGAAGAACAGTGAACTACAGATGCGTTGTCTGTTATGAAAAAAGATGTTACAGGTGTCCAGGAATAAGTTTTAAAATACGTTTCTATCATTTTTACAAACTTCTGTCTATCTATCTATTTTTTTATTTGGACACGCGTCACCGCTAAAGTTCGTTCACGATAAAACCTCGACCCAAGAAAATCATAAAGCATATATTCTCGAGTAACATTTAGTCTTGGTGTCGTTAAAATCGGTTCACTTTATCAAAAAATATTGTAACTTTAATAATGACGCGACTTAAGTACGAGAGAAAAGTAGATAAGTAAATGGGCTCAATACAGTGCCCCCCCGGTAGTCCGACAAACGTTTTGCAAGGCAATGCCGAACTATCGAATTAGTCGGACTATAGAGTACTGCCTAAAACCCCTTATAGTCCGGATCTTTTTACAAAAGAGTGCCTTATAATCCAACAAATTACTGATCCAATAGTAAACTTCTATAGTATCTTATTCTCTGAAGTACAAATAATACTTCCTTACGAATTTCGTATATTAATTAACACAATAGAGAACTTACATTTTAGTACAAAATTAACGTCAATGCTATAAAACTTTTAAAAGGTAACTTTATATTAGGAAACAATTGTGTACAAATAAATGTACATATGCACTAAAACAATCAAAAACTATGAATAAAAACCATAGTATGAATCAATCAAGTTACCTGTTCAATCATACAATAGCACATCTATATTAGCGAAGCTTATTAAAGAAATATTCAATATGTAATAATAGACTTGTCGGATTACAGGGGGTGCCGGATTAAACAGGGGACGGATTACCAGGGGTTTACTGTATGTCCATTTAGTTCTAAAATTAACTTTTTTAAGAGCAAAGAGGAGTATAAAAACAATACGAAAAAACTATCTAACCTTTACAACAATATATATAGTTAGTCGAAAAAAATAACAAAGGATCCTAAATTACAATCGAAGATGGTAGAACCACGCTGAAGCTATTACTGGTTTCAACATAAATGGGTCGGCTCGCCCGGGGTACTACCACCCGACCCACAGAAACACCGTCGTGAAGTAACGGTGCACGCATAGTTAGTTGTATTTTGTTCGGTGAGTGAGAGCGCCGGATACCCAATCCCCTCCCCTTTCCCACTCCTTTCCATTCCCGCCCCTCCCCCAAACACTGGCTGACGACGCAGTTGCGACTCCCCTGGTGTTGCACGTGTCTATGGACGGCGGTGATCACTTGATCAGTTAACATCACGTGACCCACCTGTTCGTTTGCCTCCTATGACATAAAAAAAACATAACAGCGCCATCTTGTTATATATGTCATACCATAAAACTCCTAATAAATTGCTTTGGAATTATTCAAAGAAGTGAAAAGACCGTGGTAGAGACGCTCCTTTGTTTTATGCTAACCATAACAAAAGATAATTTATACAATCTCATCGCTTAAAATGTTTTTGTTTACTTTATCATCGTGTTTCGACAATGATTAGATACAATTTGCGCACTCGAATAAAAATATCTATGACCTAGATTCGCAATTAAGCAATCGTTATCAGTTTGGGTACAGTAACATTGTTTTTAGCCTAGATTAACAGGAACGAATGACGGATCCCTTTTTTCCTTCGGTATGGCCTCTGCCTATGTAGGCAATTCCGCCAATGTCAAGTGTGGCAAATATACGTTTTAAACTCAATTGTCAAATATTTGGTGTAATAACGTAGAATAATCTAAAATAGCAACATGTCACCATAGGCAAAATTCACAAAGGGGGGTAGATACTGGGTTATAAGTCCCACAGAGATAATATGCAATACTATATTGCAAATATACATACATATACAGAGCATAAAGTTCTATCGTAGATAAGTAGGCATATTTATCTCTAAATTTTCTATTTTTCATTGTTGTTATTGATTCTTTGTTGTTAGGCCCATATATATTTTTCACTTTCAAAATGTGATGTAATTTTTTTGTTTCATTCATTCTCGTGAAAGTCAAGTATGAAACAATTATACGATTTCGTAATATAATAATAACAATAAAATGATGCTTGTAAGACAAACGAAGAAATTAGCAGCGTGTTAGCATTACGGTCGGCTATAATACTCACGCTCGATCCGGCGGCGCCCCACAGCGAGCTCAGTATGTACTTCTTCTCGGCTTCCTGGATTCTGGGACATTGCTCCGGGTCCTCGGAGACGAAGAACAGGAACGCGAGACACCACACGGTCCCGATGAGCCCGAACACGTAGAATATCGAGGGCCACCCGCCGGCGAAACCGTAAGCCGACAGCAGGCCCGAGAGAGGCATGGATATCACAGTACCGAATTGTGCACCTGGTGAAACAAACGGAACTTAGATATTAAAGATCTAAAAGTCTCAGGAATCCGATGCAATTATACGGATTTCGAGGATATGAAAGAGAGAGAATAATTAATATGAGACCTTTTTTGGAATTCAAAGTTTAAATTTAATTGACAACAACCAAGGTCCCCCAAAAAGTGCCAAACTTAATGCGTAATATAAATTTAAAGGTCTTGGTAAAAATTTGCTGACTACTTGGGCACAACTCTACCGTATCACACAACTGGCGAAACCCTTTTAGAGTTATAGCAATTCGTGATCAGGTAGAGGATATCCAACTGGCAAGTTGTTACAAGCTGACTTGCTATTGACAACCAACGTTCGTCGATTCTCCTAGGCTTACCATAAAGCAAAGAGATGTCACTACACTATCTCTTCTTTAAACGAATATACTAGAAAATAAAGAAATTCAATCATACCGGCATATACAGCAGCACCCATTCTGCTTCTCTCGTTTGGTGGAATCCATTTCGCCAACATTGCATGCGTGCACGGTACAATCGGTCCCTATGGAGATGATAAAAACTTTTATATAACGCATTCTTGTGAATTCATTACGGAGAGTAAGTGCTAATATATCTCACCTCTCCTAAACCTTGTATGAATCTAACGACAATCAACCACTCGAATCCAGCCTCAGCTGCGACGGGCACGAGAAGACCAAAGACCGAATTGATCAACATGCCCACACCGAGGAACAGACGTGCACCGAATCTGTCAAAAGTAAATTATTTCGTATAAAGCATGCTGATTATAACCTTTCAAATATATTATTTTAAGAGAGTAACATTTTTTTGGTCTAGATTAATTGTAGACTGTCTCCTATTTTCCTTTTTTTTAAATACCCAAACAAAGCGAGTGGAAAAGTGCCAGTAAAATGGATATACAAACCTTTTTGAAAGAATCCCGAAAGGAATTTGTGTGATGACGTATCCGTAGAAGAAAGAAGACAGAATGTAACCTTGAAGCGTCGAGCTCCAAATGAAGGTGCCGTCCTGGGATGCCGACTGAAACCAAATAAAAAAAAACTTGAGTACTAGCGATAGGGAACTTATCATCATCATCATCGCTTATCATCATTAATGTGTCGTAGGACCAGTCAAATTAGTCAGCTAAATAGAGTGGTAGAGCCATGCTGAAGCTATTATTGGTTTCAGCATGAATGGGTCGGCTCGTTTGGGTTAGTACCACCCTCTCATAGAAAACCGACGTGAAGTAACAGTGCTTGCATTGTTGCGTTTCGTTCGGTCAGTGAGAGCGCCGGAGACCCACCTCCCCTTCCCCCAAACACAGGCTGGCAATGCACTTTCAACTCCCCTGGTGTTGTTAGTGTCTATGGACGGTGATGATCACTTAACATCAGGTGACCCAAAAATTCGTTGGCCACACTAAAAAAAAAAATCACTATTATATACCTCGATAGGGTTTTTCTATAAACGTGTTATATTAAACCACAATCTCGTCTGTTGTTGAATGACGATGTGATATTAGGTGATAGACACGCTCAGCCTAGAGGACTGGCTCTAAAGTGCACCTGCCCGAATACACTTATTGAGAACAGATTTTCCAGATTTGAGGATGTCAGCTAGTTATCCCTGAGGGGTCTTCCACTTCTGACCCCTCAGACCGTAGAAGGAGCTTCTTATGACGGGCTGATACGTGCCGGGGAAATAGACGCATGGCCGGTTGACAGTCCCTCCTCCCCGGCCCAAAAGGTGTAAGGAGGCCTCCATGGGGTTTTAGTCCGTGTAAGTCGGACATAATCAACACTCAGCTGCGCATCTAGGTTGGGTATAGGGCTCTCTTCATGTAAAAGTAACTCGTTATGCAGACTTAGAAGAAGGTCTACCACCGTACTATGATTTGATCACGATGTTTTGCTTCAAGTTAATAACAAAAGTTTAACTCACGCTGCTCTTGTTGCCGCTGACTTCACCGCACTCGGTGTCCGTATGCTCCGCGACGACGGGCAAAGCCGTGTGATTGACCATGGCGACGATGGCAACGGACATGTTCGTCCTCATTATGTAAGCGTTCGCCATTCCGAGGAATAGCATGAACGTCACCCAGTGCCGGGTGCCCAGACCACCTGGGAACAAAGATACAAAGAAAATGTTCTTAAATGTTTTTCGGTAATTTTAAATTAATATCCAAGGAATCTTTATCCTAATCACTGTAACTATTTGTTTATAAATAGGCAGTGGGGATACGGTTAAGAACATCTCTCTCCTCTGGTTCTCAGACGATTTTCTTCATACATTATTATTTTGTAGCAATTGACGAGCTTTAGTGTTATTAGTAAAAAAGTTATTTTCTCTCTACGGTCTAAATTCGACCACTGGACGAACACTCGCAGTATAAACAAGCAAGTTTTTGGGAATAGATGTATGTTTGTTAGGTACTCTATCACATGAAAACTATTAAACCAATATCGATGAGGCATTTTTGTAATTTAGCTTATACATTAGATTAGAACAACACATAGGGTATAATTTATGAAGATAAAGTTTAAATTTGATAAAACGTAAAAAGTGTCAGGTCATTTGGAACTAAATCCTCAGAATTATCTCAGCGTGCGTTGCGTTAACCGTTAAAGCTACACAAAGATTATATTATCATTCATAATATAATATACCTCTGTGATACATCTCTACACCTAATAAATCTCTATACCAATCGCAGTGAAATCATCAAGATATATAGGTAGCCTTGGACCTGGAGAAGGCCATAGGTCACTATTTATACCAATACTAGTTTGTGCTCTTGACTTCGACCGCGTGGAATAAGTTAATTTAGGCTAACTAAAATAAAAACCCGATTTTAAAACATTCTTCATTGGTGCTCCGCAAATAAATGTGCTATCTAACACTGAAAGAATTTTTCAAATCAGACCAGTAGTTTCTGAGATTAGCGCGTTCAAGCGAACAAACTCTTCAGCATTATATCAGTATAGACACTAAGAAAGTAATACGTATAGATCTTTGATTCATTTATATTTTCCTTTTTATCTATTAAATATTACAAAATTAGAAATCAATCTTGTCAATTCAATTCGGTTTTCAACTATTTACACCGAAAGAGATATAAACATGAAAGCATATGCCACCCAAACGGCACACATTAATCCCAATTCGACTTGCGTCAATCGGAATTACCTATAGACTATTTTTATTAAAAAAAAACGTATAGAAATAATATTTATTTTAAATTTCACGTGATATTAGCGCTCTAGCTTTATCTATAATTAACTCGATTGAAAGCGTTGAAGTGAATGATCTGACAAAATTTAAAAATAAAGTTCAAGCTCCTATGCATCTCTCCAAGAGCTTAATATAAATATTTACTTGTCTTAAAAATAATAAACTCCAGCACACGTAAGATGTTTAAATCGTCGTTCATAAAGCTACCCCTAGAATTTTCTATTCATCCTATCTTCGAACAAGATTCCATTTAATTTTGTTTTTAATAACCTCGGCTTATGTATAGGTATGAGGTAATTAAAACTTGGTTAACAGACGTTTTGGCTCCAACATTCTGTTTTATTGCCAAACTAGAGGTAATAACCGTGTTATTTTTTATTTCTATGATATATGATTATATGACACTACCGATTATTTAGAGTTATTTGTATATAAGGTTATTAAAAGCGCATCATTAGTCTCATATTAGATGCAATAAGTTAATTTAGGCTAACTAAAATAAAAACCCGATTTTAAAACATTCTTCATTGGTGCTCCGCAAATAAATGTGCTATCTAACACTGAAAGAATTTTTCAAATCAGACCAGTAGTTTCTGAGATTAGCGCGTTCAAGCGAACAAACTCTTCAGCATTATATCAGTATAGACACTAAGAAAGTAATACGTATAGATCTTTGATTCATTTATATTTTCCTTTTTATCTATTAAATATTACAAAATTAGAAATCAATCTTGTC
>MU159195.1:0-10888 GCA_015888305.1 Antheraea pernyi
ACTGTTCGTTTGCCTCCTATGATATACAATTGAGATAATTCGTTGACGGAAAGGAGTGTTCATAGGCAATAAGTGTTAACAGTAGTAATACGACAATGTAAATATAAAGTACCTCGACGCAATGAAAAAGCTAACGGGACGAAATCTGTACATTAAATATTTTAAAGAAAAAATACACTGGGAGGGCTTAGAATCAATGACAGAAAATATTTCTACAGTTTTTAAAATTTTTGTCTGTCTGTCGGTTGTACAGGATTCTCGCAAAAACTACCGAACGGATTTTCACGAAATTTTTTATGGTAGTAGTTTATACACCGGTATAACACTTAGGCCATGTTTTGCATATATATCGATATATTTCGTATGTCTGTTTATGTTACTTTTAAGAAAACACAAAAAGACATTTACGCGAGAAATACTGAACGAATTTTTACGAAATTTGGTATGATAGTAGTTTACACGCCGATATAATATACTAACTCCTGTGCGCGACTTCGACCGTGTATAGTGGTTAATTTACGCTAATGCTAAAAAACCCCAATTTTGACACATT
This sequence comes from Antheraea pernyi, assembly GCA_015888305.1. Lineage (NCBI taxonomy): Eukaryota > Metazoa > Arthropoda > Insecta > Lepidoptera > Saturniidae > Antheraea > Antheraea pernyi. The sequence goes on from MU159195.1 coordinate 554, forward strand.
CTTCATTGGTGCTACCCTTCCTCGACAAATGAAATATCTAACACTGCAAGAATTTTTCAAATCGGACCAGTGCTTCCTGAGATTAGCGCGTTCAAGCAAACAAACTCTTCTACTTTATAATATGGACATGTTTTCAATATACGAGTATGTCACATTTGTATATATGTATATCTTACGTATAAGAAAACACAAAAGAGAGGACTTTTACGCAAGAACTGCTGGACGAATTTTAACGAATGTTCGTAAGATTCGCCAACTTATAGTCACAGATATTGCTACTACTAGGTTGGTCTAATTCACTTACTTCCATAGTTAATAAACAATTTCATATTTTGTTTTGGGCGACAGCAGCTGACTAGAAAAACAGGCGATACGCGCAATTTATAACATTGGACCTAACGAATAATTCATTAAACTTTTAAAATTGGGTATCTTAACTTTGATCTCTCGATAAAAAATAGTGATGACCTACGCAGAATCTTAAAAAAGCTGAATTGAATAAAGAACCGTCATAACTTAAATACTAGAAAGAGATTTTTGCGACAAATTAGTTATCTCATGTTGTAGGCTCAGTAAGACCAGTATAAGTTTTTTAGAAAAATAGTGATACAATTTACAACAAAGCCGCAAAGAATATTATTGATTTGCCGGATAGTAAATTCAAGCAGCATGTCAAGCTGGTTTTGATGTCTAAAGGCTTATTGTAGGGTGGATAAATATGTGAACGATTTTGATGTCTATAACTAACATCTACCTTGCTTTGTGCACCTGTCAAGAATCAACGTAGCTATAATATTTTTTTAAAGAAAGAAAGAAAGATTTTCCAGATATATAAGATGTACAAAGGTACAAATAGGTGTTGTAGAGCCATGCGGCATCTCGACGAACAAAATCGTTCGCAAAGGATGAGGCCAATTAAATCGTCGATGTCGAGTTTTAATCTATTTAATAAAACTGTAGGCCAAATCTGTACTTAACATTTTTTTTAATAACAATCGGTGTGGTCTTTGTTATCGATATGGACGACAAAAATAATGTATTTACAATTTTTCTACATGTTTGCCATTACCATGCTTTGTTATATATATCTATACTAATATTTTAAAGAGAGGTAAAGTTTTGTGTTCACGGAATCCCTGGTACTACTTATATGATTTTGAAAATTTTTTCACTGTTAGAAACGTATATTGTCCCTCAGTCCTATAGATATTTTTTACGCGAATGTGAACGCGCGTGGAGGAGAGTGGCGCAGGAGCAACTCAAGGGGTACTGGGAAGACAATTATCACCTTTTTTATTGTAGTATTGCAAACTGCACTATGCCTGATGGTAAGCACTATACAATCTAAAAACAACATCGATCATCAACAGCATCGAAAGACACGCCATCCTTCGTCGGTCGTCACTGTCGTGCCGTCCTGAGTAAATACCCCTTTTAAATGTAGGTTAGTTTTTATTTTATGTAGGTATGTATGTAGGTGATGCTGCGAACAGGTTCCAGACTTGTATATGTTTGAGTGAGTCCCTGGATAGTTTGGATTCACAAAAGGAAACGGTAGATGTCGTTGCAATCGGGTTTTAGGTTTATTAAGATTTTTCGTGTTTAAATATACAATTGAAACCGGCAGTTAAGTATTTGGTGCAGATGAAGTTGCACGGGTCAGCTATATAAATATAAAGAGCTGAACGTTATCTACATTATATTTTGACAAAACAAATGGCACGATAACGCACACATATGTATAGTAATATTGTAACGCCACACTTTCTTAGATAAAACACGGATGTAAGATGAGCCTATTCTCAATATCGGTGGTGAAAAAGAAATAGTTATATGTTGCGTAGATACGGACGGATTGACGGGGCAGTTGTAAAAAATACGCTAGCTAGCCAAGTTTCAACGAGGTGGTGTAGAAGCGTTTATGAAGTATCTACAACATTTTAGTTATAATATGCCTCTACGCATCGATTGATAATTTCAATACCCACTCTACATGTACCCTACATTCACGGGCGTTGCCATACTCAAACATATATTTCTATCGTAACATATATTAGGTCTTTACCTATGAAATTGCCGTTTTGTATAAAAAAAATGAAACGAATTTTTTTCATGGTACTTTTTATTTGTATTAATCGAAGTAATCACCCATGCAATCAATGCATCTTTACCAACGCAGTGGCAGTTTACTGATCCCCTTCTTAAAGAAATTAGCTAGACGGGAGGCAACAAATTCTTCAAAGGCATTTTGTACTGCTTCTCGGGTATTGAATTTTTTCCCGCCAAGGAGTTATCCAATTTCTGGAAAAAGTAGTAGCCTGTAGGCGCAAGGTCTGGTGAGTAGAGCGGATGATGGAGAACTTCCAACCCCAGTACTTGCAACTTGGAGACCGTCTGCTGTGCAGTTGAGGTCGTCCAGGAGCAGCGGCGACGACCGATTGACCAATGCTTGTTGGAGATGTGCCAGCTTCTCCATCATTGTGTTCAGTTCTTCACAGTACACATCTGCAGTAATGCTCACCCCGTTTGGTAAGAAGCTGTGATGAATCACACCGGCGCTAGACCACGAAACAGGGACTATCACTTTTCTAGGGGTAAGTTTTCGTTTAGGGTATTGTTCAGGTGCTGAACAAGGATACAACCAACTTGCTGAGCATTTGCCGTTATATCATCAGCTTCTACAATCGCCTTTAATTCGTCATTGTCGACCAAAGTCTTCGGACGACCGCGAGGCTCATTTTTCAGGGCGAAGTTCCCAGAACGGAAGTGAGCAAACCAATAACAGGCGGTGCGCTGGTGTGTATTGTTAGCTCCGTAAACGTCGTTGATGTTGCGTGCCGCTTGTACCGCATTGCTTCCACGACGGTACTCATATTCCATAATTACTCGAATTTTTAACGTATCCATGATGACAAAAAAGATTGAAATGCGATGAAAATGTAACACTAATCAATAAACAAATGACTACTTTTGGAAAAAAAACCATGTTTTTAAAATAAAATTAATTTGAAATTAGAATTCTTAGCCAAACAAAAATTATTTTGATTTAAAATGGACAGTACTGCAGAACGGTAATTTCATAGGTCAAGACCTATTATATTTTAACTATGTATTGTGATATTACGCCCAAAGGCAGTCTGTGAATAAACGTTTTCTCATGATACAGATACATCAGTCGTAGTATGTATGTACTACTATAATTTATTGTAGAAACAAGGAATCGTTTTAAAACATTTATACTTTACAAGGCGTAAGCTAATTCGATTCTAGTGTAATTTTGTTTTATGTATTTTGCCCGCTCCTAACTGTGGCTAGTAATCTTCCAAGGTTTTAATAGCAACTAACTTCTTCTAAGTACGAAGTTGTAGGTATTAGGCAATCTACATTTATTTAATTAATTTTTACTAGCTGATACCCGCGACGTCGTTGGTGTCGTTTATTATCTCAATTGTTTTGTTATATCTCAAACGGATTAGGAAGCATTTTCGAGGAAAGCTCCCAGGCAGCTTGACTTTTTTCGACACTTCCAACAGTTATCGTTATATTTCAATTAATTTACCAAAAGTCTTGACAAATTAAATACCTAAGCATACCTCGTGAATCACTCTATCTATTAATCAACCACATGATAATCCGTCTAATAGTTTTTGAGTTTATCGCGAACAGACAGACGGATGGATGTGGCGGTAGACTTTATTTTATAACTAGCGACCCGCCCCAACTTCGCACGGGTGCAATGTAGATATCTAGTTTAATGAAATACTGTTAAGAGCAGTGTTGGTCTACATGACATGTACAACGTATGTAATGTATTTAATTGGATAAGGAAGGATACTGTATTGTATAAAATAGATTGGTAAATAACTACTAATTCATCATCATCATCTTCTTACCCTTATCCCACCTAAGTAGGGTTTGCCTTGACTAACATGTTTTCCTTTTCCACGCTCGCCTATCAAATGTTATCTCAGTTATCACACCTTTTACACACATCATTTTTCACACAATCCATCCATCCTTTTTTCGGTCTTCCTCTACTCTTATATCCATCGACCGTCATACTCTTCTTTCATACGCTTTTCTAGTTACATGGTCTTCATCTCTCCTCATAATAAGCCCATACCATGCTAAACTATTACTCCTTAACTTCTGTGTTACAGTTGCTATTTTCAAACTTTAAAACAAATCTCGGGGTACTCGATCATATGCCTTCTCCAGATCAACAACTACTAATAATACTATAAATAACTTGATATATTAATTTCTAATCTTATGCATTCTAGTTATACCACGTATCCACCTTAACATTCGCATCTCTGCTACATATGTTAACGTAGTTCTAACCTAAATTATAACACTAATTGCAGCATGAACCAGTTTACAAATTATAATTTTAACTTTTCTATATATTGGTGTGTATAACTTATTTGAGATATTGCGTCAAAAATAAGAGCCAAAGAGTCTCTGAAAAATAGCATGAATATAAACTGTCAAATTGTAGATGTTTGTCATAGAATTATGGAAGAAACTTCCAATTCAGATTATATGAAACTTTCCTGATGTTGTCTTAAAAATATACTACAGTGGCATGATATACTTATTCAAATGACAGAACCTAAAAGAAGCATGATTTTTAATTTTTTTAGTATATTTAGATTTATTGAAATTCCCCAATCATAATACTTTAGGAAACTTTTTGGGTCCTACAAAACATTAAATACATAATGTAGCTATTGCTAAGTCATTACTGGGAATTCGTCGCTAAAAATAGTAGCGACATTTGCACACGCACCGGCCTACTCCAACAACGTGTCATCTTTAATTATAACGTATGTATTTAGGTCAATTATTTTGAACAGTAAGGGTTGATTGAAATCAGTTATTGTACTATAAATAACAACTAATTAATTTTGTAAAAAGATAAATATAGTTACTGTGAGTTATCCTTTGGATATAAATATATTCCATCGCGGACTATTTTATAGATCTTTTTAAGATATATAATTTCGTAGTACATTAATTTGATCTATCTCGTAAGCTGTAGCCAGCGTTTAAGATTTAAGCGCACAAAAATATGTTTGATATGACGTCACATTACAAATCTATGATTTTTTCGGCTTTTCTATATATGTATGTATATACATATAAACCTTCCTCTTGAATCACTCTATTTACTGCTGAAAACTGTATTAAAACCCTTCAATAGTTTAAACGATCCAAGGGAACATACACCAAAAGCGACCATATTATACTATGAAAAGATTTGTAGTGATTGATGCTCTCGAATATATACGGTTTCTTGATTAAAACCATAGAGTATGGTAATAGTAATAGCACTTAAGCAATTCCCACAAGCCTAATGACAAATTTCAACCCCGTAGTGATGCATAAGCTTACACATAGTCGAGTAGATGGGAGACATCCGCTATAACATGCATAGAAAACTATAAATAATACAATAGATAATAACTTCATTGTTTTTGTTACAGACATTCCAAACAATCGAAATACAATATAGGAGCATTCACAGCATCAACTGAATAGTCCTATACTGAACCGTCTATAGTATCAAAGTGATCACAGTTTGCCTTCTAACCTTGCGAAGAAAAATAAGAAGGAATTGAAAATTTAGTACATACGTTAACTTCGATTTTGAAACATTCTTCAACGGTGCTCCGCTCCTATTGGTCATAGCGTCATACATATATCCATCCTCTATAAATTTATAGAATTTTAATTTATAGAATTATAGAATTTTTCAAATCAGAGCAGTAATTCGTGAGATTAGCGCGTTCAAGCAAACAAACTCTTCAGCTTTATAATAATAAAAGCGTACATTATTAATACTAGTTTTAAGTGTTTCGGCTACAAGTTTTAGAAACATGACATAAAGAGAGTGCTTTAGAGGAGGCAAGAGTAGAAAACATTTGTATAAATAAAAAACTTGTAGCCGAAACACTTAAAACTAGTATTAATAATGTACGCTTTTATTATTATAAAGCTGAAGAGTTTGTTTGCTTGAACGCGCTAATCTCACGAATTACTGCTCTGATTTGAAAAATTCTATAATTCTATAAATTAAAATTCTATAAATTTATAGAGGATGGATATATGTATGACGCTATGACCAATAGGAGCGGAGCACCGTTGAAGAATGTTTCAAAATCGAAGTTAACGTATGTACTATTTAAAAATATTTTCACCTTCTACGTAAGCGAAGTCGCAAGTTAAGGTTAGCGTTAGCACAAAGTAACTATTCCACGTGGAGGAATTCGTGTGGAGAAGCTTGTTATATATTTAAAAAAAATTATAAATATGTTGGTACTATCACGCATTAGTAAGATTAAAAGTAGCAAAGTAGTGAAAAATTTATCTAATATCCGAATATCACAGTTATTGATTTAATTTTAATATGTAATACAATGATCGTGAAGAACATCCCGAGGAAACCTAATCCTTTACGTAATGCTCTTTCCTTACTATAATATAATTAAAAACATACAAGTACAAATTTTCGAGTTCGCCAACACGTCACAGCTTGGTGCAGAAATAAATTATGTTTACAGTGTGTGCTTCCCACAGGTGGACGTTTGTTTTCATCTACTAGCTGTGCCCGCGACTCCGTCCGCGTGAAACCTTTGTAAAAAAAACGGTGACTAATAAAAACATCTGAATGTGTTGTCTTATCTACTTTTCTCTCGTACTTAAGTCGCGTCGTCATTAAAACTACAAATTCGATCTTATTAAATGCGTGTTGCGCCCACGCTTTTGTAATCGATCCCCTTTAGTTAAAAAAAATTATAAATATGTTGGTGCTATGTGATGCATTAGTAAGATTAAAAGTAGCAAAGTAGTGAAAAATTTATCTAATATCCGAATATCACAGTTATTGATTTAATTTTAATATGTAATACAATGATCGTGAAGAACATCCCGAGGAAACCTAATCCTTTACGTAATGCTCTTTCCTTACTATAATATAATTAAAAACATACAAGTACAAATTTTCGAGTTCGCCAACACGTCACAGCTTGGTGCAGAAATAAATTATGTTTACAGTGTGTGCTTCCCACAGGTGGACGTTTGTTTTCATCTACTAGCTGTGCCCGCGACTCCGTCCGCGTGAAACCTTTGTAAAAAAAACGGTGACTAATAAAAACATCTGAATGTGTTGTCTTATCTACTTTTCTCTCGTACTTAAGTCGCGTCGTCATTAAAACTACAAATTCGATCTTATTTAAAACTACAATAACTTTTGATAGAGTGAACCGATTTTAATGAAACCAAGACTACATGTTACTCGAGGATATACTTTATGATACGATTGGAACGTGATTTGTACTGCCTTTAGTAGTAATGAGTATTTAAACAAACAGACGGACATTTCTAAAAATGGTTGAAATGTATTTTATTCCTTATTCAAAGACACCGGCAATTTTTTTTAGTCTATAAAGTTAGATGTCCGCCATTCTTATCATATATATATGTATACATTAGTATTTTGTTTACATTTCTAAATTCGTAATATCTTTTGAATGGAATGGCCGATTTGAATAATTCAAAAAGTAATCTATATTGAAACACTCTTGAATACAACATTTATTTGGGTAAGGATTAATACAAAAGTATGGATAACGTGGCCTGATTTGGGTCGGCATTTCTATCAACATTTAAAATGTAAAAAAAAAAGTTATAATGCCATAACTACAATAGTTGGATATATGGTATCATGAAGATTTTTGTAGATATTGTTATGTTCCTTAATATTGTGGAACATTTTGTGTTCTATTATCAATAGTTTCCGCGGCGCATGCGATGAAAGACATTTTATGGCTAATTTTGAACACCTTGGTGCACATATTTAAAGTTTTAGTAGATATCTCTAATTTTTTATAGTAATAATTATAGCCTATGATACTCAGAGATAACGTAGCATTGTAATGGTGAACGAATCTTTGAAATTGGTCCAATAATTTTTGAGTTTATACGTTACTAAGAGACAAAGTACAAGTCTTTCCTTTTATAATATTAGTGTATATAACACCAACATTGTGCTCAAACGCTGGCTTACACTTACACATAGAGCAACTACGGTTGCAGTATGAGGGTTGCGAAATATTACAGACAAACAAATAGATTACTAGATGAGGTAATTTAAAAATAGCGATTTACTTTATTATAATGAAATGTAATTAATTGGTTTCTTTTCTATATCGTTCAATCACGCATTTACGATTACATAAGATTTTTTTAAGTGAATACTTCTTTAGGTGCTTTGAGCGATATTCTTGGCATGAGATTTTTTTATACCCGTGGTGGTAAACGAACATGCGAGTCACCTGATGGTAAGTGATCACCGCCGCCTATGGACACCTGCGACACGAGGAGAGTCACAGATGCGTTGCCGGTCTTTGAGAAAGGAGTAGGCTCGTTTCTTGAATGATAGTAGATTGTAATGGTCCGAAAATGCTGCCGCTGGGAGTGGAAAATTTATAATTTTGCATCATGACATGCTAGTAAGCGCGACCGGTCATATTGCGCTTGCGTGGCTTGCGTCACACTAGCGACGCGTAATATAAGGGCCCGTGTACATGTAATATTGATATCTTGCAGCTCGTTTGATTGATTCATTAAAAATTCTCACGATAGTTTCCTTCATCATCAATGGTCATCAATTTAATTTTGTAAATGAACGGGAATTCTGATAAATTTGTTGGTATATGCCGGGATTCGAGCCTGTGGATGTTAATTAATTATTAATATCCTACCGAACGAGTCATTTTTCCACGGTACACAGGCGCTTGGCGACAGCTACCTGAGGGTGGCGACTTGTCAGGCAAACGTAAAGAATCCTACCAACCTTTTCATTGCGATATTTTCCTTCACCGGAATTTGCGAGTCAGTCGCTCGGAGCCGAAATCCAAATAATACTAATCACTGAGACATCTTCGCTTTAAAACTATCAATGACGTAATTGATCGAATAGAGAGTTCAATTGATTCACTAGCGGGTTAACGATACCTTCAAGATAATTTTTAATTGCACCAACTGATTTGGATTGCAGACGGTACCTGACGTAGAAAACGTTTAATACATTTTATGAGCGTTAAATTTATACAAAAAAATCATGGGTACGTGTACGACGAGATGAGTTATGAGTACAATAACAGTTTATTTAATTTATAACTTACATTACATATATAGAGAAGTCGTAGTATGCCAGGTGGAATATCAACCCGATGTCTGCAAGCTCGAACCCTGGCATGTTCCAACGAATTTTTCGGAATTTGCATACATTTAATAATAAGCAGCACTATAATAGGCTTACGGGGAAGGACAATATCGTGAGGATGCCTTTTTTTTTAACGTGGGGAATCCCTGATGGAGACGCCACCCTCCCGGGAGAGAGGGTGGGTTATGTCCGTGTCGCAAAGACTAAAAACCCACGGTGTACGTCTGCCGCTATAGTTGGGGCGGCACGAGATCTCTATAGACTTCATCGTGCCGCCTCAGCGGTTGGCCCAGCAGCGAAAGCGCCGCTGCCGGGCCCCGTCTTGTTAGGAGACAGCCGGGTACACACCGGCCGTTTCCTCCGTCCACCGGATCTGTGCAATGGGAAGATGGGTCCCCCGACCCATCCTCCCCGTATCGTGAGGAAACCTGAACCTGAGAAATGTTCTTGTAGTACTACTGTATGTGGGAAAAATATAGAACTGTGGATTTCTCAGAGTTTCAAATCGCCAATACGTCGTTAGCTCGCGTGGTTGTTATACCCATAACCCTTCAAGAAGAGGCCTATTACTCTGCACTGGATCTCTGACATGTTGATGATAATGCTTACATATATTAGGGGTAAGTGACACAAACATTTTGGAATGTTGTCATCGTACATAAATCAAACAATACAATGGTATCGCTCGTTGTATTCAACCAATGTAACGTACACACGTAAACACTTGTACAAATATTACCTCTTTTGGAAACCTTGATAACGCTGAAATTATTCTAAATTTTTACGCGAACAACGATATAATTTTATAATTAGCTACTCCATACTCCAGTATTGAAAACCATATGGGTTTAAGCTCCATACAAACGAAAGTAGACCTTATGATGCACAGGTCAGCAAACATTTTGGCAGCATAAGTTTAAAAAAAATACTGGATTTATCACAAGATTTGAATAATAATAAATTATGTATTGTAAAATTACAATTTTTATATTAAATATATTATTAAATTATTCTTTCATTCCTAAGAACTTTTTTTTTACTTAACCATGAAGTTTACAATTTATCTATTGTATTTTTTTTTTTTTTATTTATACTTGTAGGTT
>MU159195.1:11765-30373 GCA_015888305.1 Antheraea pernyi
TCCCGCACACATCGCGGTTCTCAGTAATATCTCGAGCCTAGGTCGTCCCCGTGCGGAGCCCTCTTGATATTATTTTCGCGATACAGTGACTCACCTACATCACTTGAACACACATATGAGATTATCTCTCTAACACACGTGCACATATATACACATGGTGGGAGGGTTTACTTTTTTTCCCTCAATCGAACTGGATCGAATAGTTTAGTTCGTTTCATTTCCGATATACACGTATGCATTTGTGAATCATGCAATTTCGATTGTATGGTTCACAAATGTATATATGTATGAATAGCTTAGTATAGTTTAGCTAGGACAGACGCGTCTTTTTCCAGGTAACAGCCCAAGCCGAGGTGTGCGTGCACCCTTGTGTATGTTACCAAAAACCAAAAATCGGCTGAGTGCCCTAAGCGCTTGGCCTTAGTAGTCCGGTGAAGCTGTAAAGACCCTACCAGGTCAATAGCATAGTCATTTCGAAAAAAAAAAAACATTAAAACTACAATAACTTTTGATAGAGTGAACCGATTTTAATGAAACCAAGACTACATGTTACTCGAGGATATACTTTATGATACGATTGGAACGTGATTTGTACTGCCTTTAGTAGTAATGAGTATTTAAACAAACAGACGGACATTTCTAAAAATGGTTGAAATGTATTTTATTCCTTATTCAAAGACACCGGCAATTTTTTTTAGTCTATAAAGTTAGATGTCCGCCATTCTTATCATATATATATGTATACATTAGTATTTTGTTTACATTTCTAAATTCGTAATATCTTTTGAATGGAATGGCCGATTTGAATAATTCAAAAAGTAATCTATATTGAAACACTCTTGAATACAACATTTATTTGGGTAAGGATTAATACAAAAGTATGGATAACGTGGCCTGATTTGGGTCGGCATTTCTATCAACATTTAAAATGTAAAAAAAAAAGTTATAATGCCATAACTACAATAGTTGGATATATGGTATCATGAAGATTTTTGTAGATATTGTTATGTTCCTTAATATTGTGGAACATTTTGTGTTCTATTATCAATAGTTTCCGCGGCGCATGCGATGAAAGACATTTTATGGCTAATTTTGAACACCTTGGTGCACATATTTAAAGTTTTAGTAGATATCTCTAATTTTTTATAGTAATAATTATAGCCTATGATACTCAGAGATAACGTAGCATTGTAATGGTGAACGAATCTTTGAAATTGGTCCAATAATTTTTGAGTTTATACGTTACTAAGAGACAAAGTACAAGTCTTTCCTTTTATAATATTAGTGTATATAACACCAACATTGTGCTCAAACGCTGGCTTACACTTACACATAGAGCAACTACGGTTGCAGTATGAGGGTTGCGAAATATTACAGACAAACAAATAGATTACTAGATGAGGTAATTTAAAAATAGCGATTTACTTTATTATAATGAAATGTAATTAATTGGTTTCTTTTCTATATCGTTCAATCACGCATTTACGATTACATAAGATTTTTTTAAGTGAATACTTCTTTAGGTGCTTTGAGCGATATTCTTGGCATGAGATTTTTTTTATACCCGTGGTGGTAAACGAACATGCGAGTCACCTGATGGTAAGTGATCACCGCCGCCTATGGACACCTGCGACACGAGGAGAGTCACAGATGCGTTGCCGGTCTTTGAGAAAGGAGTAGGCTCGTTTCTTGAATGATAGTAGATTGTAATGGTCCGAAAATGCTGCCGCTGGGAGTGGAAAATTTATAATTTTGCATCATGACATGCTAGTAAGCGCGACTGGTCATATTGCGCTTGCGTGGCTTGCGTCACACTAGCGACGCGTAGTATAGGGGCCCGTGTACATGTAATATTGATATCTTGCAGCTCATCATACGTTTGATTGATTCATTAAAAATTCTCACGATAGTTTCCTTCATCATCAATGGTCATCAATTTAATTTTGTAAATGAACGGGAATTCTGATAAATTTGTTGGTATATGCCGGGATTCGAGCCTGTGGATGTTAATTAATTATTAATATCCTACCGAACGAGTCATTTTTCCACGGTACACAGGCGCTTGGCGACAGCTACCTGAGGGTGGCGACTTGTCAGGCAAACGTAAAGAATCCTACCAACCTTTTCATTGCGATATTTTCCTTCACCGGAATTTGCGAGTCAGTCGCTCGGAGCCGAAATCCAAATAATACTAATCACTGAGACATCTTCGCTTTAAAACTATCAATGACGTAATTGATCGAATAGAGAGTTCAATTGATTCACTAGCGGGTTAACGATACCTTCAAGATAATTTTTAATTGCACCAACTGATTTGGATTGCAGACGGTACCTGACGTAGAAAACGTTTAATACATTTTATGAGCGTTAAATTTATACAAAAAAATCATGGGTACGTGTACGACGAGATGAGTTATGAGTACAATAACAGTTTATTTAGTTTATAACTTACATTACATATATAATGAAGTCGTGGTATGTCAGGTGGAGTATCAACCCGATGTCTGCAAGCTCGAACCCTGGCATGTTCCAACGAATTTTTCGGAATTTGCATACATTTAATAATAAGCAGCACTATAATAGGCTTACGGGGAAGGACAATATCGTGAGGATGCCTTTTTTTTTAACGTGGGGAATCCCTGATGGAGACGCCACCCTCCCGGGAGAGAGGGTGGGTTATGTCCGTGTCGCACAGACTAAAAACCCACGGTGTACGTCTGCCGCTATAGTTGGGGCGGCACGAGATCTCTATAGACTTCATCGTGCCGCCTCAGCGGTTGGCCCAGCAGCGAAAGCGCCGCTGCCGGGCCCCGTCTTGTTAGGAGACAGCCGGGTACACACCGGCCGTTTCCTCCGTCCACCGGATCTGTGCAATGGGAAGATGGGTCCCCCGACCCATCCTCCCCGTATCGTGAGGAAACCTGAACCTGAGAAATGTTCTTGTAGTACTACTGTATGTGGGAAAAATATAGAACTGTGGATTTCTCAGAGTTTCAAATCGCCAATACGTCGTTAGCTCGCGTGGTGGTTATACCCATATCTTCCTTCAAGAAGAGGCCTATTACTCTGCACTGGATCTCTGACATGTTGATGATAATGATTACATACATTAGGGGTAAGTGACACAAACATTTTGGAATGTTGTCATCGTACATAAATCAAACAATACAATGGTATCGCTCGTTGTATTCAACCAATGTAACGTACACACGTAAACACTTGTACAAATATTACCTCTTTTGGAAACCTTGATAACGCTGAAATTATTCTAAATTTTTACGCGAACAACGATATAATTTTATAATTAGCTACTCCATACTCCAGTATTGAAAACCATATGGGTTTAAGCTCCATACAAACGAAAGTAGACCTTATGATGCACAGGTCAGCAAACATTTTGGCAGCATAAGTTTAAAAAAAATACTGGATTTATCACAAGATTTGAATAATAATAAATTATGTATTGTAAAATTACAATTTTTATATTAAATATATTATTAAATTATTCTTTCATTCCTAAAAACTCTTTTTTTACTTAACCATGAAGTTTACAATTTATCTATTGTATTTATACTTATAGGTTAGAAAATATATTTTACATTAAACATTTAAAAACAATTTTACATAAATATTAAATTATCTATACATACAATAAAAATGCAGTGTATATATGTAAAATCAAAATAAAAAAAAATACTGATGAGGTACGAAAGTATACACGCTACTGATAATAAAAATGCAATTTTTAAAAGTTTTGTCGGTCTGTCTGTCTGAAACGGCTGGACCGATTTTGACGGGAATTCACTTGCAGATAGCTGAAATTACAGTAGGTTACTTAGGCTACTCTAAATTAGACTAGTTACTAACCGCGGCCTAGTCTGCAATGTTATCTCCAAAACGGTTGGACCGATTTTCACGGGACTTTCACCGACACATAGCGGACCTTATAAAAAGTAATTAAGTTATTTTAATTTAGACTAGCTGTTAATCGTAGCTGCGCCCGCAGTACTATATTCAAAACAGTTAAACCGATCTACCAGAAATTTTTATTGACAGATATTTGATATTTAATACTATAATTAAAATGCCTACTGATGATTTGTCTTTAGACGCTATTTACCGAATATCTAATATATCAGGTGACTGTTTAGATAGTAGAAATATTTCTGGAGGACACTCTGCATTCGATTTTCAAACAAAATCAATTAAAAAAAATTGGTGCTTAATATTTGATGTAATTATCTAGAAAAATAGAAAAATTATACACAATCCTCTACACGTATATGTTAAAGCACAGTGCCAATGACTGTGAACTGATTATACTTTCATTTGAAAGGGAACATGCAAATGTCAGGACAAACATAACAAAAGGATTTATTGCCTGTTTCACCATCGAACGTTATTAACTCAGGGTCGCCCATTATAGCTTTTGGCACCAGTCATTGCACTTAGGTTTATTAATTTATTTACACGTATGTAGCTATACTTTTGAAAGTCTTAGAACAAACTTTAGCTTAGGTTTTCTTGGTTGTTTATTAGTATTTGTTTTAATATTATCAGTTTATATGTTAAATGTAACCATGAAGTGTCATATCCCAGAATAGAGTTGGAGAGAAGGGTTATTATTAGGTTGCCTCCTATTTGACTGGATCTCCGCCAAAAACTCTAAAAACATGAGACCTCGTAGCATGAAGAGGCACTATGGTGAGTAATACAGTAGTCAGTTCTAGAGTAGTGGTGTTAGTTGCTGCTAGATTGATGGTTACTGTTAGAGCAATAGTTTCTACTAGAGCTACAGCTGTATCTGAAGTTGTAGTTGTTTATTCTATAGCAGTCGTTACTGTATCGATTGTCATTATTAAGCTAGACAAGGAATCGAGGAGGTATGACAGCTTACCTTAAATTATCACTATGGAATCCGAGTGTAGGTATTTTGAAGTGTGAGCAGATTCACATTTAGATTCATACATTTAGAGAGTTTGAAACTTCGATCGAAAGTTTTGTTTATGACTTCTATAAATTACTAATATTCATTATTAATAATACATTTTATAATGATAAGAAAACGTATTCCTTTTTTACTTTACACCTGTGGCTATAACAGAATGTATGTGTTTTTATTTCTCTTCTAAATGTGCTTGCATTCTGATCATTTTAAATCACATTTAAATCAACGCTTCAGGACAGAGCGTCTTGAGGCGACAGAGTTGAGCGCCGGAGACCCACCTTCACAAATCCCCTTGCCTCTCCCCTCTCCCTGACGCTCCTAATGACTATCGATGGCGGTAAACATTTAACATCAGGTGACCCGCCTGTTCGTTTGCCTCCTATGATAACATAACTTTATGTGAGTGTTTGCAATGTGAATAGAGTTCTGCTCTATATATTACACAGTATGTAATTATATAGTTTTTATGTGCATGGTGCTTCTTGAATAAAAAAAAACTATTGTTTATCTGTAATAGAATTTATTAGGAATATACATATGGAGAATACACATGGACTGACATATATCTGAATAATGCAAAATAGTTATATAAGAAAAACATTTTGGATGTTAAAAATAAGATATTTGATGCAAAGTCTGGTGGTAACTGACGGGGCTGCTGTTTAAAATGACTCCTCAGTAGAAGTTTTATTTACCCGCCTGTTCGTTTGCCTCCTATGATAACATAACTTTATGTGAGTGTTTGCAATGTGAATAGAGTTCTGCTCTATATATTACACAGTATGTAATTATATAGTTTTTATGTGCATGGTGCTTCTTGAATAAAAAAAAACTATTGTTTATCTGTAATAGAATTTATTAGGAATATACATATGGAGAATACACATGGACTGACATATATCTGAATAATGCAAAATAGTTATATAAGAAAAACATTTTGGATGTTAAAAATAAGATATTTGATGCAAAGTCTGGTGGTAACTGACGGGGCTGCTGTTTAAAATGACTCCTCAGTAGAAGTTTTATTTGTTGTTGAAATTGACTCCTTCAGCTAAAAGTAATACAAATAATATTATAAGTACCATATATAAAGGTATAACGGGAATATTTCGTTACTCATTATAACGACTTGAAGATAAGGATAAAAAAAATACGTTAGAATATATTATACAGTCAAACCTAGATATGCGAGAGATTAAAGGACCCCAATCTCTTCACTTAGAGAGATTTCTCACCAAGCCAAGTTTTCAGATTATAAAGGTACAGAAGTGGCTTTCGTTAATTATAAGGGTAAAAAAATACAGAAAATATGCTGTGATAAACATGTATGTATTGTATAGCCACTGCTCATTGGAATTAGGTGCTTAGAAAAAAAAGTGTGCGTGTATGTACGAGCGTTGGAATTTATACTTCTTTGGCGTAACAAGATAATTATCTTTTAATTTTTTTTATCTATCGCCTTATTCTACGTTTGTAGAATAAATAAAAAATGACTATAGCTAACTTCAAGGTGTACGGTGTGCGCGCGTATCGTAATAACTTCAGGGTGTCGGTTTTACGTGACGGTGTGCGCGCGTATCGTAAAAATTTACTCTCATAATTTTTCCAATGAAGCATAACTTCAAAAACATAAAGACTTACACTAATTTTTACTTAACCCCTCGGTCGATTTTTAAGATCCAGGTCTCAAATGGCGGATCATGTCTTTATTTAAGATCCAGGTCTCAAATGGCAGATCATGTCTTTATTTTAATTTTTTTTCTCGACTTAAATTTCAAAAACAGTCCAGGGATTAAAGAAAATGAAGAAGGCAATAAAAACGTTACTCGATAAATACATAGAAGTACGCTCTATACATAGAAGTACGCTCTATCTATTGTGAATTTAATTATTTGTTATCACGATAATAGTCTGGTAGTTATTAGTGAATGAAATCTGACGGTATTTTGTAACAAAAGAATACAAGTTATCACTACTCAACGAGCGAATATGTTTTTACATAAAAAAGAAATAACCCTATTGCAGTACCTACGTACCTACACTGTGGGTGTGTGTAGGTGTGAAGTGTGGTGGCATGGGTATTGTTAGCCCGTGAACATCATTGTATCGGTAGCGTTCTGGATTGATGGTCGGATGGATGATTCTGGATTTTATGCTGGAGTCGGGAAGTGATCGCAGCGAGATTGTACAGCGTTGAACATTATTTTTATATAGAAAATCTAAATTTATATTACCAGCCGTTGTTCCAGTGTAGTTTAATTCTGGATCTGGGGCTACTGCTGTTGTGTCTCCACCTTGTAACTCTCCGGCTAAATTTCCTGATTCAGGGATGGGGCCTATTCTTGTAATATTCATTATTATATTCTGTGGTCCTATTATTTGAATTATAGTGCCCCTTGATGGAAATAAAATATTCGGGATACCTGTTGAGAAAAGTAAAAAATAATAATTAATAACTTGTTTTTTTTAAATGTCGTTCAGTTGTTATTTTTGCGGCGGAAGGTGACGGTTGAGCATTGCTTTTACCACGCCCGGCAGCAAGGCTATATGTAATGTAGAGGCCGGCTTTTGCGAGGAGGTCATTTCTCGGAAAATGGTGACGGAGAGGGACTGCAAGGACCCTTTGATCGGTCCTCTCCAATAACCGAAGGCCGTTGGAAGGCCGTGGAAGGAAGAGATGCTTCGCTTGTCTCCTTCCACCGCCATAGCCAAACCTGGGGAGATGGGTTGGGCGTCCCCATCATCCCAGGGTTGGGCGTCCCCATCATCCCATTGCACAAGTCTGGCGGACGGGAACACGGCAGGTATTTATCCTAACCCGAGGGCCAACCATTGCGGCGGCACTGTGAATGCTCAAGAGGCCGGTTGTGCATACCGTGGGGTTTTATTTGGTAAAAATCCAACACTATTCACACTCTCTCCAGTGTGGTGTGTCTATGAGTATTTCCTCATATTAAGAAAAAAGTTGGACTTGCAAGACATAGGGAGAAAACCTCGTTAAAAAGTTACCGTGGGAGAAAATCAGGTTGAAAAGTTACGGAGGGGTGCTTACCTATTATGTTTGTACACTCGTATTGAAAAGGTTGCGACAGGATTATATAATTAATTAATGAAATTGATTATCAGAAGTAAAGGAACTACAATAATCTTATCATAAAAATCAAACATTTCAATTACCATTTGTTGTTCCAGTAGAATTTACTCCTGAACCTGCCGATATTCCAGCTGTGTCATTTACTTCTTGATTTAATATAAACACTTCCAATATTCTACCCGATGGGTCGCTTGCGTTTATTATTTGAAGAAATATTGTTGTGTTTTGAAAGTGCAAAGTTCCATTCACAGTGTATTCATGAAATTCGTAAGACCTATTGTCCAAACCTGTTCGGGAGAGTAAAACATATCTTTTTAATTAATATAAGTGGTTTCTAGTTATGGTCTTCCGAGAGAAATATGATAATTTTTTTAGACAGCAGTCTATAGGGCAGTTTTCATAAAATGACGAATGGAGGTCCGGTTCCAGATCCCTAACCAATCTTGTTACCTTCGCCGACCATTGAGAAATACTATATGAAATGTATCTTTGGGGTGTAAGGGGTGTCGAATAACATCATAAGACATGAGACACCCAAGCCAACCTCACTTGCACATGGTGTACCCTGCTGATTAACGAACGAGGCAATGGAAAAAGCAGGGTGGTATGGTTTTACAGCCTGACTGGGTCGCAACCACCATCTATGTGACGAAAAAGCCCGTCATAGTGATTCGCTTCTGCGGGTCGCGTTTCGGGATCAGCCTGTGCATAACCAGCTTTTCGCAGGCCGGTGTGACAGCGGCGACCGGCGATGGATAATGTGTCACTCGGTGGTCGCCATTGTTTTTGGATTGTACTGTGCTTACCATCAGGCATAGTGCAGTCATTTTGCCATATCGTAGAACCATATTCGAGAATGCTTCGGACTAAGGTGTTATAAAGCACGATAATACTCCCGTTATTCCAAAATGGTCGTGATATACGTATAATGAATCCTAGTACCTTGTTAGCTCTCGATACAAGATTATATATATGTTGCCGGAAAGACATAGAGGAGTCAAAAGTTATTCCTAAGTCTCGAATAAGAGATACTCTTTCTAGGTACTAGTACCCCCAAGTGAAATCCAAATATTTTAATTTGTTTATAAATGTTATGTATTGACATTTCTTCACATTAAGAGACATTTTATTCTTGATACACCATGAGGAAAATCATATAGGATAATTACGCTTTTTGGCCTCTTTTTGGAAGTACATTTATCAATAATTATCTATAACATATTCTAAAAACTATGCAAAAATTCATTACAGTTAACATTATTCAATACATTCCAATCAATCAACAACAAAACAGATATGCACAAGATAAAAAGTAAGGGTCCTAATTTACATCCTTGGGGAACACCAGATGTGGGTATAAAAGGAGAAGATTCATAACCTGCCAAAGCAACTAGCTGAGACCGATTATATAAACAACTTTCAAACCACCTTAAGAGATTGCCAAGATTAAGTTTGACCATTAATTTTGAATGATCTACACTATCGAATGCTTTGGCAAAATCGGTATAAATAGTGTCAACTTGACCTTGAGTCTCCAGTATATTTGTTATATAATTAGTGTATATGAGTATATTAGAAGTTGTTAAGCGGTTGGACATGAAACCGTGTTGTCGTAAGTTTATCAAGGGACATAGGTGAGAGTACACGGTTTTGTATAGAATACCCTCAAACACTTTTGCAGATTGTGATGTAATAGATATTAGTCTATAATTTGAAATGTGGGTTCTTATTACCTGGTTTATATACCGGGACGACATATGAAGTTTTCCACAAGTCAGGGAATACGCCTTCTTTGAGCGATTGATTATAGATCATATGTAAAGGTTTAACTAACACTTTATAAATATTGGTGGGATTCCATCTGATCCAGCGCCTTTGTTCATATCCAATGTTTCAAGACTGGTTTCTATATCTTTTTCATTAATGTATATACCTGAGAGGCTATCACATGAGGGGGGATAGGAAGCGATAAATGTGTTGGTAACTTGCTTATTATTATATACTGAGGAAAAGTATAAAGCGAATAGGTCCACAATTTGGTTACCCTCAGCAATTCGCCCATCATATGATACCTGAGCGGGAATGCCACTGCATGTTTTTTTAGACTTGGTGTATCGCCAAAATGATTTGATATTTGTTTTAAGTTCCTTTTCAATCCTAGCTATATAAAACTTGAAACAACATACAAGATTATTAAATTTTTAGAATCTTGCGATATTTGTGTTTTTCCTTAATTATTTTAATGTTTGGCAATCATATAGGATAATTACGCTTTCTTTGCCTCTTTTTGGGAGTACATTTATCAATAATTATCCACAACATATTCTAAAAACTATGCAAAAATTCGTTACAGTTAACATCAAAACAGATATGCACAAGATAAAAAGCCAGAAATATCTAAAAAAAATCCTTAAAGTCAATGCTCTTGGTTCTAGGATCTTGATCATAGCGAATGGATCTTCAAGAGAATTCCAATAAATTTGAGGTAAATTAAAGTCACCTATAATAAGACAAATTTCTTCTAACTTCGTGAGAAAATGTTTAAACGTATCACAAGGAATATAGGATGGTAGATAGGCCAGACATACATTCAGACAAGTATTCTCGATTTTTACACGTATAGAAGTTTACGAATCAAGATTGTTAACAAATGTAAAACTGTTTTTAACACCTTTTAATATTCCGCCTCCATAAAGTTATCATTGCAATCCCTTTAATTTCAGTATACCCTTGATCAAAATATTCTGAAGAAAACAATGAATCATCTAACCAGGACTCTAAAAGACATATTATATCATAATCGGAATTTAAGATGGACGTATAGATTTCAAAAGATTTTGTTTTCAACCCTCTCATATTCTGATAAAAGATAGATAGATTAGCCATTTTTGATTAAATTATGAATTCATGTGACGTTCAATATTCATACATATAGTTTCAAATAAATTAAACTGTTGTATCCAGCGATTGTCTATCTCTAATCAAGAAACTGACAGAATTCTCATTTTTGCGCACAAAGATTTTTCCATGTTTAACCCAAACAAACTTGTAGGAGTTCTGTTTCGCTCTCAATCGTGCAGTGTATATATAAGTTATTACATACATAATATTAATTTATAAAGAATATATGTCCTTTACAATAATAACATAACGATCAATAAAGACATGCTAGTTTAAGTTCAGTTGGATTTGCGTTAAAAATATAACTAGAGTGTAACGCGTGGAGATTATTTAAGTTTATTGTTTGTGTCGAATAATCTATGAAACTTTGCAATACTTACTAACTGCAAATTGATGTGGAAAAACAGACCGTAAGTAGGGAGGCTGTAAAACGAAAGACAACATATTATTAGGCAGAAACAAAACAAAGTACATTTTCCTCGTCTGTTGCCATATATATCTTGTAGGTGCTAGAGCCACGCTGAAGCTATTACTGGTTTTAGCATGAATGGGTCGGCTCACTCGCGGTACTACCACCAGATTCACAGAATGCACGTGTGTAGTAACAGTGCTTGTATTGTTGCAATTCGTTCGGGCAGTAAGAGCGCCGAAAGATCACCTCCCCTTCTCCCTCCCCCCAAATCCAGGCTGGCAACGCAATTTTTTTTTTGTTTTTATGTCATATGTGACAAACGAACACGTGGGTGCTGTTGAGTGATCACCACCATCTATGGACACTAACAACAGCAGAGAAGTCGCAAGTGCGTTGCCACCCTTTGGGGGGAAGGGTTAGGGGAGGGAGAAGGAGAGGAGAAGGGAGGGGAGGTGGGCCTCCGGTGCTCTCACTGACCGAACGTTGCAGCGTTGCCACCCTTTGGAGGGAAGGGTTAGGGGAGGGAGAAGGAGAGGAGAAGGGAGGGGAGGTGGGCCTCCAGCGCTCTCACTGACCGAACGAAACGCAACAATGCAAGCACTGTTACTTCACGTAGGTTTTCTATGAGAGAGTGGTACTACCCCGGTCGAGGCGAACCATTCATGCTGAAACCAGTAATAGTTTCAGCGTGACTCTACCACCATTAAAACTTGCGACTCCCCTCGTGTTACCTGTGTCTATGGACGGTGGTGAGCACTTAAAATCAAGTGAACACTAGTTCATTTGCCTCCTATGACATAAAAAAATCTAATATTTATTATAAACGAGTAACCAGAAAAAAATTTGTAATGATTAACATTTGTACAAAATAGACTGTAAGAATTCGTTATTATTAGAAATCATAAGTAACAAGTAAAGCCTTTCATTCATTATATAAATCAGATAAATCTAAAAACGGATAAATCACCAAAAAAAAAGAAGAAAAACGTTAAATTTGTTAAATCACCGTATTTAACTTATTAGTACGCATTGTCAGAAGTTTTAAAATATACTAGTGAGCGCCCAGTGGTCGACCAGTGGTCGATAGTCGATTCGACCACAGTTCATTGATATTTTTAAGTTTGAATTTTATTAGGGTTAATATCATTGTTGAATGTAGAATGAAAAAGGGTAATTGGAACGTAAGAGTAAAATAATACATACAGTCGAGCATAGCAACCTCCTTCACAACCTTTTTTGAAGTTCTTCATTGACAGATGTCAAAATGTATTTTTATTTACATGTGTGTATATGTTGTATAAAATTGAAGCATTAGTGTGAGTAATGTATATTTTAATTAATTTAATGTACTTCTAATGCATTTTATATAAAATAAATAGCTTTTTGCACTTCTCCTCCATATAAACTTTAACTATGCCAAATTTCACATTTATCCGTTCGCCCAATTCCGTTAAAAAGGGATACAAAGTTTAGGCTTCACGTTTTAATATATATTGGATATAAAACTGGAAAAATATAAAACTAGAATCTAAAGGAGAATGAATACTCATTGAAGGAGGAGTCAGGCAGGGAGACCCTCTGTCTCCGAAACTTTTCATAGCAGTGCTCGAAAACATATTTAGCAAATTAGATGGGTCAAGCAAAGGTGTGCAAATAAACAGATGCTACCTAAATCATCTAAGATTCGCTGATGATATAGTTATAATAGCCGAGTCCTCTAGGGACTTGGAGGAAATGATCATGTTTGATCAAGAATGTATAACTCAATGTATAATATAATAATAATTTATAGTTCTTACCGGTGCGATCGTCCGAAAAGCCACGGATATGTCTTCATTGTCGTTTACAGATATATCTATTCCTAGTATATACTCTGATACTTCTGTAGGTGTTGAGGTATATACGTATTTATTACTGTCTATTACCTCACCTTTATCAGTGTCGTTCGGAGTTATATAATTCAACGTATTCTTATCAGGAACGCCTTGTCCAACTGAAACGAATACGTTAAGTTAAAAATGTGTAAGTATCGTGTCTACTGAACTTTTTACCTGCCCCAAAATCCTTCAAAAACATTTTTCTAGAGGTGATTCCGAATCGAATGAGCTATCGCTCATATTTTTAGGACCTTTATCTCCATTTATCACATTTTTAACTTGTTGACTAGACTATAAAATAAGGCGTGGATGCTTTAAAAAAAATGAAAGTTACATTAATTTTTTTAAAGTCGATTTAAAGTTTGAAAAGTCTTTATGAAAATAATTTGTAATAACTTTGATTTTTTTTTCTATAAAGGCTGTGTTATAAATATTAAAAAAGATCAAATTTATATCATTTTTAAGAAACGTATGTTCACAAAACTAAAAAAAAAACGATCTTTTGAACGACTAATAAAAAAATCTCAAAATTTACAAGAAGGGCTATGTAAAATCTTTATATATAAAAATCAATGTTTGTTTTTTTGTCCCCTATGTATGCTGAAACTACTGATCAGATTGTGAGAATAATTGAGGAGGGTATTCTGGGGACGCCCGAGCAGGTTCCTGTATCAAAAAATCTATATATGTATTTTTATTTATTTTTTCTTTAAAAATAAAATTGTATGCCTTAAAGAAAGAAACGGTTTTTTGTTCTTATTGGAACTTTTGACACTACATTTCAATATTATTTTGCCATAATTAACATATTTAAATTAAATATAATTAGCTATTTGACACCTCGGCTTCCGAATTAGCCACATTAAATCTTTATCTATATAACTATCAACTTGATATTTTATAATGTAAACTATACTGCCGATTTGGAAAATTCTTTCAGCGTTATATAGCTCATTTATCAGGGAAGGTTATAGGCCATTACGGTATATGTCATTACGCTAAGACACACAGGAGCGGAGCAGCAATGAAGAATGTTGCAAAATCGGGGTATTTGTTCCTTTTCAGAGCTTCCCCTGCGACTTAAAACTACCTATAAAGTGGCTCTCCCTTGACTAACTTGACAGCGGTATAATTCATATCTATGAATCTCCAATATTAATAAGTTTCAGTTTGTAATTTTGGGTGTTGGGGGTAATCTATTATCTATTATCTCTCTATTAGAAATTTATATTAGATTACTTTTTATTTTGGTAAATATATATTCTCAATAATGCTGTAATGGTTTGAACTAAAAGAATAAAATCCACTGAATATTATTATATTAATTAGTGTTACCTTTACAAAAAAAGACGAGACACCATAGTTCTGAGTTTAATATCTCAGCCAAAACAAATTGTTTGTATGTGAAAAAGAAAATAAATGTTATAATTACAAATTACCAAACTTATGAGATATATGTTTCATGTGTGTGTTTACAAATTCTTATTAAAACAGATAGCTAAATACCAAATTGAAAATTTCATGGAGATAAAGTTTACTTTTTACAGCAAGATAATTGATGAAGTTGGTTGAAAGATAATTTTAAGATTTTCCACGTTTGGAAATAAAATTGGAAACGGTAATAATTGATTTGGCGCAGACGAAGTTGCGTGGGTCAGCTAGTATAGTATATAAATAAAGCAATATCTGTATATTATCACATGAATAAAAAAGTTTCTATCTTATTTCACTTTATCCTTTACTAGCTCCTTCCCGGCAACATATATTTACTAATATTTTATAATCACTGCTTATCCATATACAAATGTCATATAGATAATGTTCTAAGAAGACCTGTCTGACAGACAGTGTCTGTATATTAGTCCCGTTAAAATGTGTTGTTTCAAAGACCAGTTCATAGAAACAACAGATATTTAAATGTTATTTATATATATGGATGTTTTATTTATATATTATTTTTGACATCCAATCTTCTAGAGTATTACTGCCACTATCGAGTAGGTAATAACTATTACTTTTTTTATATATAATAGGACGCAAACGATCTGGTGGGTCACCTAACGTTAAATGATCACCACTGTGCAACGCCAGAGAAGTCGCAAGTGCGTTGCCAACCTGTGTAGAAAAAGTGAGAGGGAAAGGTGGGCATCCCGCGCTCTCACTGACCGAACGAAACGCAACAATGCAAGCACTGTGACTTGACATCGATTTTCTGTGAGAGGGTACTACCCTGGACGAGCCGACTCGAGTTATAGCTACAGTGTTGTTTCACCACCTACCAAAATGTAATGGCGTTCAATCTGGATTAACTGTGAACCGTCTTTTTAAATTGGATTTTTTTTCACAGATTTTAAATTACCTTTACTCATTTTATCATAAATACTTATCTCTAAAGGTTAAGGGGTGAAGATATGGACTCAAATCAAGTCAACTCAACATTACGCAAGATAACAGACAAAACTACTCAAAAATATAATAATTTACCACATATATATTTTATTCCTCTGAATATTATGTGAATTGAAGCAACTGCGATAGTATTTAAGCATACACATCCCCCAAGGGTGGTGAGACGACCAATTTAATTTGGCCCCTCAATCACCCTTATCATTTAGACCTATATCAACAAAAGTGTTGGAGCGTATGTCCTCATCCTCTGGTTTTTATTTCATACAATATATCACAAAGAGTTAGTGCTTCTGACATGGGACGACTGAAATACACAATTTTGCAAAATATGGTTTTAAACATTTCGTACTTATGAATACGAGATTTTTGAATTCCTAAAAGGGTTTATACATCCTGATTGTTTTTGTTATTACTGTTTGTTCACAGTTTAGTTTTGTTTTAATATATTTTGTCTTATCCTGTGTACATTATTAATATTATACCCGCTAATAGCTGTACCCGCAGCTATGCACGCATTTTTTTTATTCGTATTAAAGCATTATGAAATTGTGAGACTATGTACAATTTTAGAAATGCTCTTTAAAAGCAATTGTAAGTACGACACGCACGCTACTTTCAGTAACATGTAACGTGTACATTTGATACATAAATAATAATATCCATATACCGTCATCCTCAAAACTTTTCTAGTTACATGGTTTTCATCTCTTCTCATGACATGCCCATATCGTTCACAGAAATTTTAAAAATAGGAATCAAAGGCGCTGGTCCTCGATTCCTAGGACTCAGTCACCGACCGGGCTGGATGCTCATCACATGCTTGGACGAGATGAGCAGGAAGTGGCTAACTGAAACCACTCCCAACATAAAGCCCTGGCCGGAGGCTGAATTAAAAATCATGTCGGAGAGTGAACTCCCGAAGCCGGCAATTGGCTCAGCGTTCTTACCGGATAACGAGGCTGCGACCCTTGAAAACGCACTCGAATTAATACGGATACAGAACCCTGAGTTAAACCCGGAACACTGGAGAGTGCTGCACTCGAGGGAAGATAAGGGGGGAAGATTTGTCGCTTTCGCCCTTGACGATCCGTCGCTTCAGACTCTTCAAAAAAATAACTATAAAGTTATGTTTGGCTTTAGATGGATCATATTTAAAGTCAAAACCGGAACGGAGGGAACCCAGGAGGTTAAGCCACTGGCTGGTCCTTCCTCTAACACAGGGCAAATTGAGGGTCAGCAAGCTCAAACGGCAGCACAACCCTCTTTGCCTGTAAATATTGTAGGTGACCCCGGGAGGGTGGCGTATCCATAAGGGATTTCCCCACTTTAAAAAAAAAAAAAGTAATAGCTTCAGCGTGGCTCTACCACATTCAAAACCATCCAAATACCACACCTAATTATACAAGTTTCTTGTGATAATTTTAATTTTGTCTCCCTTATTAGAACTTTTCATGGAGTTTATGTTGCATCTCAGAATCCATGCTTCGTGGTATTATTTCCCATTATTCCACTCGTGCACAACTATGCGTATAACATCACCAATATTACAAAATATAGAGGCAAATAACACAAGATAATGAATAAAATATAAAATTCACTACATAACAAATTAATATTTAGGCAAAAATCCAAGTATGTATGAGTAAAATACGCATAACTCAATGATATACATAAACCCAAGATGCACACTTAACGTCTCAATGATATACATAAACTCAAGATGCACACTTAACGTCTCACAGCCGGCACACAAGAATAAGTGCATAATATTGGATTATGCACTCATTTCAAATAGTCTCGCGTCGCTTGCGTCCTTGTAAAAACAAGTTTAATTAATTCAGGTAAGGCTGAGTTTGCATAATCATAAGTTTATCGCATTATTAGAACCACATATCTATATTGGGGAGTTTTTGCGGCCGGTTTTGAGCGCTACTCTTATTCGAGACTGTGTGTCTTGGGTTTTCATATGCAATGGCGTAGCTGCATAGATTCGTTACAGGTTTACTTTTTATATTATACTTATTTATTTATATATATGTCGGAGGAAGCTATAAGTCAAGTTGATTTGAGTCGAGGTGTATTTGTAAATATTGTAAATTCTTAATTTTATTTTATTTGATTTGTAACATTTTTCTATAACTTAAATGCCTTAATATTCTGATAAAAGTTACGAATATTGTAATTCACATTAAACGACCAATCAGAACAGACCATGTGCCTCGAGCGGAGTCGTAGTATTATTACTTTCAAAATACTTAATTTTTATTCTATTTCATTTGTTATATTTTTCTATAGCTTAAAACCTTAATAATGTAATAGAAGGTACATTTATTTTAATTTACGTAATGACCAATCAGAGCAGAGCCAGTACCTCGAGCGGGGTCGAGGGGCCATCTTTACTTTTAGAGGGCGGACAGTTTACGTGACACACATTGGTTTGAGAGCAACGGATCGAGTTGGATCGTTGATGCGAGTATTATTATATTCGGTGATTAAAGTAAGATCGGTGCCCCGATCTCGCTGCTCGGTCAGATTGTTACTTTTACCGAAATATTGTTTAATTTAGAATCAAATATAGTGTAATAAATAGTGAAACTGTGATAATTGTGTTTTGTGCTCGCATAATATATATATTTATATATATATATATATATATATTCTTAATACGATAATAATTAACAATTACGATTAAAAATTAAAATTTACTGCGTTAAGTTGCATTCGAGTTAAAAAATATAATTAGTGTCTAAGACATGGTAGTTCTTTAATTTAATTATTTGTGCTAAGTAAGTGATCAAACTTTACAATACTCACGAATTGCAGGCTCATTCGGTACTTGAGCCAAAGCCAATGAGACGAGAACCTGTAAAATGGAATACGATCGGTATAAAACGATACGAAGATGTGTGAAGATGTGAAGAGTGAGTTCCAATTCTCTAAATATCCAAAAAATAAAACAGAATAGTA
>MU159195.1:30430-139073 GCA_015888305.1 Antheraea pernyi
ATTCAAATGAATAATAAATATAAAGAAAATAAAAATTATTATAGTTTTATAAAAACTAAAAATGACAATCATCAAAATGCAATTTCAAAAAAGTTAGATATAAAAAACATTGTCGTTTGCTCCATTTTTGGGCAAACCGTAAAAGAATACTGAAAAATTTTAAACTTTGTATGGTAAATTCTTGAATATTGCTAACAGTCCTTCCAGTAACCTTCTTTCGTGGCTGATAACATTACTCAGGCGATAGAAAAGGATTGGATTAATTTAGCCAGGGACAAGGATCTTTGGAAGGAGATGGACCTTTACCCGAACAGGGGTACATATTTCAACCAAAGAATATTAATATACTAACAATATTTTATTTCTTAAGAAAATTTGCTAGCAACTTTACAAAAAACTGTAAGTTTGAAATATGGAATAAATGGCTTTAATATTATAAACCTTCTTTCATATAAAAAAAAGAATAATGATAAATAATCATTTGAAACTTATAATATTATTATGGATAAATAAAATAAAAATAATTAAAGTAGAGTCTTGCGTACCATAAAGAAGAAGATCGAGGACATCATTTTGATAGCCGAATTTTGTAGCCTCCGAACTCTTACACGGGTAATTTAATAATAACCATCGCTAATACATAGATGTTAGAAGAACGATAAAATATTTAAACAATATAAATGTTAACAATGTATGTAAATAAAAACATGTAATAAATTTTCACGTCGACTAACACGTTTTGTTTACTTTTATTATATATTTATTCAGTTTTGAAGTGAAATTTCTCAACGCACGCTTGTCTTGGGGCGTAAGCTGAATGCGTTATGAAACATGTGATTGGGCGAGGCGAACGGAAGTTGAGAGGGAGATATAAGTTAGTGAAAATAGAAAGAGAGAGAAGTGCGAGCACACATTTTCTTTCTCTCTTCCTCTCATAGTCAGTGTATGATATATACTAGGTGAGTATTTAAAAGGTCACGACCTTCAATCCTGTGGCAGTTTATAGTCACATTTAACATATAAAATTAAAAATGTGTGTGTGTACTTATGTACAGGCGTTTGTAGTTATACTTCATTGGCGTAACAAGATAAAAATCTTTTCAAAAAGTTTATCTTTCGCTTTATTCTACGTTTGTAGAAAAAATTACACTAACTACAGAAAAAGTTGACGATTGAAGTTGAAGTTGAGTATAGCTAACTTCAGGGTGTCGGTTTTTCGTGACGGTGTGCGCGCGCATCGTAATATCTTCAGAGTGTCTGTTTTTAGTGACGGTGTGCGCGCGCATCTTAAAAATTTACTCTCATCATTTTTCCCTAACTCGCCAAAAGAAGTATAACTTCAATAATATCAGAACAAATACTAATAAACAACAAAAAGAACCTTGGTTAAAGTTTGTCCTATAACTTTCAAAAGTGTGGAACAATACATTTAACCATAAGAAAAATCACATCTAGGTTCAATGAACGTAGGTTCAATAAGAGTATGGCATTAAGCCATTTCATATTTCACGTTATAGTTTTGAACTTTTAATACAATTGGGAACACCTTAGGACACTTATAGATATATAGATAATAAAGGGATTAAATTCTGTAATCAATCAAACAAAAGTAAACAAAAAATTGAACCGGAAAGAAAATTATAAAAGAGTTACCAATGCATGTTTACATCTTTGTGATATGGAGGATATAACACAAAAAGAAAGTGAAAAACGGGAATCGATATACTTACCTCACCATGAACTTATGGGGAATGATAAGGACACAACATGATGTGTTTTTGCACCGCTACAAATGGTCTTTTAAAAATGCAAACTAACATTGGGGATGTAGTGGTAAAGGAGAATGATTTACATCCCAGTAAATGGTTTCTCGCGAGAATTGTAGAAAAATACCTTGGAGGTGACGAAAGTACAAGAGTTACGTAAATTAATTTCGTAACTTTAATTAATAACTTAAATTAACTGTAATTAATTATTAAAAACGTATAATTAATTCTCTTTTTATTTTACCCACCCCTAGGCAAGTTAATAAATTATTCAACCTGATATAAATATGTGTTAATAAACAATTTTGCTGGCTTGGTTCTTAGTAGGTTGCCTCTAATTTGACTGGATCTCCACCATAAACTCTAAAAACATTGAGACCTCATAGCATGAAGAGGCATCATAGCGAGGTATTAGTCATTTCTAGAGCAGTAGTTACTTCTGTAGTGTTCTTCTAGATTGACGGTTACTATTGGAACGATAGTTTCTACTCGAGCTACAGCTGTATCTGAAGTTGTACTTGCTTATTTTATAGCAGTCGTTACTGTATCGATTGTCATTATTATACTAGACAAGGAATCGAAGAGATATGACAGCTATCTTAAATTATCACTATGGAATCTGAGTGTAGGTATTTTGAAGTGTGAGCAGATTCACATTTAGATTTACAGATTTGAAGAGTTTTAAACTTTGATCGAAACTTTTGTTTATGACTTCTACAAATGACTAATGTTCATTATAAATAATTCATTTTATAATGATAAGAAAACGTATTCCTTTTATACTTTACATCTGTGGCTATAACAGAATGTATGTATTTTTGTGCTTGTGTTCTGATCATTTTAATTCTCCATTTGAATCAATGCTTCAAGGCAGAGCGTCCTGAGAGGAGAATTTTGAGCGCCGGAGGCCTACCTCCACTAACCTCCTTTCTCTTCCCTCTCCCTCGCCCAAGCACAAGCTGGCAACGCACTTGCTTGTGTCTATGAACGGCGGTTATCATTTAACATCAGGTGACCCACCTGTTCGTTTGCCTCCTATGATATAAAAAAAACATAACATGATAAGAGTGTTTGCAATATGAATAGTCAACGCAGAGATGGAAACAACAGTTTTGCTATATCTATTACACAGTATGTAATGTTATGGTTTTTATGTGTTTGCTTTGAATAAAAAAAAACTAATTTTTATCTGTAATAGTATTTATTATGAATATATGTATATATATATTTATATATACATATATATATCTGAATAATGTAAAATAGTTATATAAGAAAAACATTTTGGATGTTAAAAATAAGAAATCTGATGTACACTTGCAATGTCTGGTGGTAACTGATGGGGCTGCTATTTAAAATGGCTTCTCTGTAGAAGTTTTATTTGTCGTTGAAATTGACTCCTTCTTCAGCTGAAAGTAATAAAAATAATATTATAAGTACACTATATAAAGTAGAAGACTGAAGACTATATAGACTGAAGTGACTCCGAATCAATTTGGGTTTATGCCTGGACGTGCGACATCTGATGCCATTTTCGCACTTAGGCAACTGTGTGAAAAATACAGACGTGTACATAAGAATTTGCATATGGTGTTTGTTGATTTGGAGAAGGCATATGATCGAGTTCCCCGAGATGTTCTGTGGTGGGCACTGAAAAAGAAAAGAGTGCCTGAGAAGTACCTACAACTTATTCGTTGTATGTACAGTCAAGCCAAAACACACGTTAGGTCCGAAGCTGGAGTTACCGATAATTTCAATGTGGCTGTAGGTTTGCACCAGGGTTCAGCTTTAAGCCCTTATTTATTCCTTCTTGTTATGGATGCGTTAACATCAGACATACAGGAGGAGACACCCTGGTGTATGCTGTTTGCTGATGATATTGTTCTTGTCGGCGAAGATGCTACCGAGGTCCAGAGTAGGCTGGTAAAATGGCGAGAAAAACTGGAGAATGTTGGTTTGAAAATCAGTAGACTAAAAACTGAACATTTGTTTTGCGACTTCGGTGGTCCATCCAGCTTTTCTCCTATAGCTTTAAATGGTATATCCTTACCAACCTGCTCTGATTTCCGGTATCTCGGTTCTCTGATCCAAAACGATGGTTGCATAGACAAGGACGTGAGGAATAGGATAAATGCAGGGTGGATGAAATGGCGAAAGGTGTCTGGTGTCGCTTGTGACCCACGAATGCCCTTGAAACTCAAAGGGAAGGTGTATAAAACTATTATAAGACCAGTAATGTTGTACGCATCTGAGTGCTGGGCGACTAGAGAGACGGATGAGAGAAAACTACATGTGGCAGAGATGCGAATGTTAAGGTGGATGTGTGGTGTAACTAGAATGGATAAGATTAGGAATGAATATATCAGAGGAAGTTTGAAAATAGCACCAGTAACAGACAAGTTAAGGAGTAATAGGTTAGCATGGTATGGGCATGTTATGAGGAGAGATGAAGACCATGTAACTAGAAAAGCTTTGAGTATGACGGTCGATGGATATAAGAGTAGAGGAAGACCGAAAAAAGGATGGATGGATTGTGTGAAAAATGATATGTGTGTAAAAGGTGTGTTGACTGAGATGACATCTGATAGGCGAGCGTGGAAAAGGAAAACATGTTGTGCCGACCCTACTTAGGTGGGATAAGGGTAAGAAGATGATGATGAAGTACACTATATAAAATTATTACGGGAATATTTCGTTAATCATTATAGCGACTTGAAGACGAGGGTTAAAAAAATACGTTACAATATACAGTCAACCCTAGATAAATGAGAAATTAAGGTACCCCAATCACTTATAGAGATTTCTCACCAAACCAAGGTTTTTAGATTATGTAGAGACAGAAGTGGCTTTCGTTAATTATAAGGGTATAAAATACAGTAAATAGGCTGTGATAAATATATAAGTATTGTATAGGCACTGCTCGTTGGAATTAGATGCTTAGAAAAAAAAAAACAAAAAGTCTTCAACTAATATTTAAGAACCAGGTCTCAAAATGGCGGATCATGTTTTAATTTTTTTAAATTGAACGACATAAATTTCGTTGTTCAATGAAAAACACAATCCAGGGCTTAAAGAAATCCATTAACTTTGCTTTGTTTTTACAGTTTGCATGTTTTTTTCTGTTCCTAAATTCCATCAACAGCTTCTTATAACCGACCTCAGTGGAACTAGAGGTTCTGAGGATCTAACGGTTCATGGGTCGAATGTTAACCGGATCGATTGAAATCTGACGGTATTTTGTAACAAAAGAAAGTTTGACAAGTTATCATGAGCAAATATATGTTTTTACATAAAAAAGAAATAACCCTATTGCAGTACCTACGTACCTACACTGTGGGTGTGTGTAGGTGTGAAGTGTAATGGCATGGGTATTGTTAGCCCGTGAAAGTAATTGTATCGTGGAAGTAACGTTCTGGATTGATGGTCGGATGGATGATTCTGGATTTTATGCTGGATTCGGGAAGTGATCGCAGCGAGATTGTACAGCGTTGAACATTATTTTTATATAGAAAATCTAAATTTATATTACCAGCCGTTGTTCCAGTGTAGTTTAATTCTGGATCTGGGGCTACTGCTGTTGTGTCTCCACCTTGTTGATTGAATGTGAACACTCCGACTAATTTTCCAGATTCACGGATGGAGCCTGTTCTAGTAACATTCATTATTATATTCTGAGGTCCTATTATTTGAATTATAGTGTCCCTTGATGGAAATAATATGTTCGGGATTCCTGTCGAGAAAAGTAAAAAAAAAAATTAATTAATAGGTAACTTGATTTTTAAAATGCCGTTCAGATATTGTTTTTGCTGTGGAAGGTGATGGTCAAGCATAACTTTCACCACGCCCGGTAATGTAGTGGTCTGCGCGTTTGCGAGGAAGTCATCTTGCAAAAAAAGGTGTCAGAGAGGACCTGCAAGGAGGACTCTTTGAGCGGTCCTCTCCAGTAACGGAAGGTCGGTGGAAGGCCGTATAAGGAAGAGACGCTTCGCTCGTCTACTTCCACCACTATTGCGAGACTTGGGGAGATGGGTTGGGCGTCCACATCATCCTATTGCACAGATCCGGCGGACGAGGCCACGGCCAGTGTTTACGCTAACGCGAGGGCCAACTGCTTCGGTGACGCTGTAAATACTCAAAAGACCCGTTGTTGTACACCACCCGGCTTTATTTGGTAAAAATCCAACACTATTCATACTCTCTGCCGGGAGAGTGGCGTGTTCATGAGGATTACCCCATATAAAAAAATAAAATAGTTGAACTTGCGACGCGGAGGGGGAAACCCTCTTTGAAATTTTATCGTGGGAGAAAACAAGTCCAAAAGTTACGGAAGGCGGTTTTCGGGCGGAGGAGGGAGAAAGCCTCGTTAAAAAGTTACTCCGAAAGCAAATCACATTGAAAAGTTACGGAGGAGTGCACACCTATTGTGTCTGTACACTCGTATGAGCTAGGGTGTCGTGTGTTATGTCAGCGACGTTTTCGAGGACCCCATGTCGGATGTTCGGATCTAGGGTCGAGTTGCTGCGGTAAAAGGTCGTAACAATATTGTATAACTAATGAATTAATTGATTATCAAAAGTAAAGGAACCACATTAACCTTATGCAGAAAAAAATAAACATTTCAATTACCATTTGTTGTTCCAGTAGAATTTACTCCTGCCGATATTCCAGCTGTGTCATTTACTTCTTGTATTATTATAAACACTTTCAATATTCTACCCGATGGGTCGCTTGCGTTGTTTATTTGAAGAAATATTGTTGTGTTTTCAAAATGCAAGGTTCCATTTACAGCGTAGTCTTGAGGTGTGTAAGACCTATTGTCCAGATCTGTTCGGGAGATTAAAACATATACTTTTAAATTAATATAAGTTGCTTCTAGTTATGGTCTTCCGAGGGAAATATGATCATTTTTTTAGACAGCAGTCTATAGAGCAGATTTAATAAAATGACGAATGGTCGTCCGGTTTTAGGTCGCTGACCAATCTTGTTAACTTCAACCACCCACGACAAATACTATTTGAAATACTTTTTATTCTTTCTTTATTATTCGTGAAATATTTTATTTTATGTTTTAAATTATTAAATAGACATATTTTCGTATGTCGTTTATAAAAGATTTAACATTTAAATAGTAGTGTTATCGCTGACCAATCTTGTTAACTTCAACCACCCACGACAAATACTATATGAAATACTTTTTATTCTTTCTTTATTATTCGTGAAATATTTTATTTTATGTTTTAAATTATTAAATAGACATATTTTCGTATGTCGTTTATAAAAGATTTAACATTTAAATAGTAGTGTTATCGCTGACCAATCTTGTTAACTTCAACCACCCACGACAAATACTATATGAAATACTTATTATTGGTGAAATATTTTATTTTATGTTTTAAATTATTAAATAGACATATTTTCCTATTTCGTTTATAAAGATTTAACATTTAAATAGTAGTGTTACCTGCAGCCCTGCACAACTGTTAGACGTAGTCGCTTAGAATAAAAACTTTATTCTTTCTTTATTATTGGTGAAATATTTTATTTTATGTTTTAAATTATTAAATAGACATATTTTCCTATTTCGTTTATAAAGATTTAACATTTAAATAGTAGTGTTACCTGCAGCCCTGCACAACTGTTAGACGTAGTCGCTTAGAATAAAAACTTGATGTATCTTAGAATTTTAAGTGCGTTGCTTATCTTAACACATAGTTCATAAAGTCTATCAATAAATTACGATTAAAAGTTTAATATTAATATGGTAAAAAAGAGTCGTTGTGGTCGATTGGTTTATATCGGGGGAATATTAATTCTATATCCGTAGTTCCGTACTGTAGCATTCTCCAACAAATTTTTCGGAATTCGCGTATATTTACTACTTATTTAAATTGGTAACACTATCAGCTGAATGTGAAAGAAAACATTGCGAGGAAACCTGATAATTGTTCTTGTATGTGGGAAAATACAAAACTGTGGACTTCTCGGAGTTTGAAATCGCTGAAACGTGGTGGGCTGGCGTGGTGTATGCTCATGACTTCCGTCAAGAAGAGGGCTAAGAGCGTGCAGTCGGTTACATGCTGATGACGATGAATAAATCATAACCCGAAGGAGGAGCGTATTTTATTATATTGTGTTCTCTATGAAGGAAGAACTCTTGTAAAAGCTCTAAAACTTAATTATTGGTTAACCAATTAATGGTCCGTGTCTTCGTTTTTGTAAAAATGGTTTTATTTTTTTACGATTTAATAGATATACAATTACAATAGATATATATATATATATATATATATATTATAGATAACGGAATAGATTAAGTAAAATGAAAATAGTTGCGTTTTCTTTTACTATTTGGCAGTGAAAGTGTAGTATATATATATGTTATTACGTATATAACATCAATTTATAAAGAATGTATGTTCTTTAGAATAATAAAATAACAATCAACAAAGACATCCTAGTTTAAGTTCAGTTGGATTTGCATTAAAAATATAACTAGAGTGTAACGCGAGGAGATTATTTAAGTTTATTGTTTGTGTCAAATAATCTATGAAACTTTACAATACTTACAAATTGCAAACTGATGTGGAAAAACAGACCGTAGGTATGGAGGCTGTAAGACGAAAGATAAATAATAAATACTTGGGCAGAAACAAAACAAAGTACATCTTCCTCGTCTGTTGGCACATATATCTTGTAGGTGGTAGAGTCATACTGAAGCTATTACTGGTTTCAGCATGAATGTGTCGGCTTGGTATGGGTAATGTCACTCGACCCACGAAACACACACGTGAAGTAACAGTGCTTGCCTTGTTGCGTTTCGTTCGGTCAGTAAGAGCGCCGAAAGCCCACCTCCCTTCCTTCCTCCCCCTAAATACAGTCTGGCAACGCACTTATGACTTCCCTGGTGTTGCTAGTGTCTATGGACGTTGGTGAGAACTTAACATCAGGTGACCCACTTGTTCGTTTACCTCCTATGACATAAAAAAATTATCTAATATTTATCAAAAACGATTAACGAGAAAAAAAAATGCAATGATTAACTTCACAAAAGAGACTGCAGGAATCCGTTATTATTAATCACAAGTAACAAGTGAGGTATCTCATTCATTATACAAGGCAGATAAACCTAAAAACTGATAAATCACCAAAAAAAAAGAATGTGTTAAATCATCGTATTTAACTTATTGGTACGCAATGTCAGAAAATACTGCCCATCCCTATGATATCGATCCAAAGGCAATGAAAATTAGAAATACCTTTAGGTGCTTATGAAAGAAAAAAGTTCCATTAGTTTCGACAAACAACTTATAAGAGCGATCTGCTTTATCTTCTTATCATACATTTTTGTACACAAATATATTAGAGTTTGTTATTGACTACGTCCGGTAGCGCCGGTAGCACTACGATACATCCGAGAAGCGAGACTACAACGCGACCGGAACATTAACACTAGCGCCACCATATTAGAAATACATCAATTCTTGACATAAATAAGAACGATTATCATTATATAATGAAAACAATAATGAATTATGGTCGAACTTTGACAACTGGACGAGCACCAGCTTATATAAAAGTATAATAAAACGACGTAACCGTGAACCATTGGGGTATGTATTCAAACGACCCCGATTGGTTGGTTGGTGCCGATTGGTATATGGGTTGGTCTTGTTTTTATGCCGTTTGAATTTAACTCAATATCTGCAAGTCATTGTCTGCTATCAATCTCTAACTCATTATTAGTATTGCTCTTAATACTATGACGTCAATGTCTTCATTAGTAATATTATTATATTCTATTATAATTCTATAAGTTCATAAATAAGTACTTACTAGTGTGATATTCCGTAGAGCCACGGGTGAGGCTTGATTGCCGTTGCCAGAGAGGTTTACTTCCAACGTATACTCTGATACTTCTATAGGCGCTGAAGTCTCTACGTAGTTACTACTATCTAGTTCCCCAGCTTTATCAGTGTTGTTCGGTGTCAGATATTTCAACGTATTGTTATCAGGAAGACCTTGTCCAACTGAAACTAATAATACGTAAAGTAAAAAATCCGAAATGTGTAAGAATCGTGTCTATTGAATTCGATATGGTAGCTCGTAGATGAGATTTTGTTTCAGCGAAAAGAAACACCTTAAAGAGACATAGTTATGCTAGCTCTTATAATGACTTTGAGTCTATTCATAGGTATACTATTTATATGATCAGTTAACTACTAAATGGGACTTGGTTTTGACAAGTGATATGAAAATTGAAGATCAAATTTTCAAAAATCGAAAATAAATAGTAATTAGAGAAATCACATTACTAGATCGGGATTAAAATTAAGGAATGGATGTTTAAAAAAAAACGAAAGATACATGAATTTTTCGAAACTCGATTTAAAGGTTATAATTGAAAAATCCTAATAATTCTGTTTTTTTATCCATAATGTCTATGTAAAAATAAAAAATAAATCAAATGTGTACTAGTGTTCAGAAATTTATTAATTATTATTTATTTTACAATAAATATTAAAATATATCACAAAAATGTGGAAATCAATTCAACATTTTCTTCCAACCGTCCATTTTACGTGGAATTCTCAATATGAGTTATTGTTTCCGTTTAAAAGGTAATTTAACACACCTCAATCATACATAAAAATGTGAGTTTTTTAAATATTCATTTGTAATAATGTTTAATAAAAACTGTACGGACAGATTTCACGCATTTCCTAAACGAAAACTCACTAGATTGAAATTACTCATCCCAATCTCAATTTTCTTTTTACCTTATGCGGTCAAATTTTTGTACATGCTTTTCTTCAACATAGGCAGCTAGCCAGGGGACTTAGAATAATCCCACATGCTATGGTGTCATCAAGGTGTTTTCTTTTTTTTTATATCATAGGAGGCAAACGGACACGTGGGTCACCTGATGTTAAGTGATCACCATCGTCCATAGATACTTGCTACACCAGGGGGTTGTAAATGCGTTACCAGCCTATGTTTGGGGGGAGGAGGAAGGAGAGGGAGAGGGCAAGTGAGCTTCCGGCGCTCTCACTGACCGAACGAAACACAACAATGCAAGCACTGTTACATCACGTCGGTTTTCAGTGGTCGAGTCGACAACGGTCGAGTCGACCTATTCATGCTGAAACCATTAATAGCTTCAGTGTAGCTCTACCACCTACCCGTCTTTCCTTCACCGATAGCTGCGACTCAATAGCAAGGATTTGAACTTACGTCCATCGAAACACCGTCCGAACACGCTATCAAATAAGCCATCATCGCTTCCATTAATTTTGCTTTTTTTGTTTTTTTTTTTTTGTTTTTTTTTGCTACACCTATAGCTGTATTACAGATTATATACTTACTAATATAATATAATTATTGCTTATCCACATACAAACATCATATAGATATCGCTCTGAAAGGACCTATCTGTCCATTAATCGCGTTAACATTGGTTGTTTCAAAGATCGGTTCATAGAAACAACGGATATTTAAATGTTATTTATACGTATGGATGTTTTTTTTTGTTGACCGAACGAAACGCAACAATACAAGCACTGTTACTTCACGTCGGTTTTCTATGAGAGGGTGGTACTACCCCGGACGAGCCGACCCATTCATGCTGAAACCAATAATAGCTTCAGCGTGGCTCATAATATTTTGGCGAAAATTCAACTATGTATGTTGTAAAATAAGCATAACTCATGGATATACAAAAACCCAAGACGCACACTTAACGTCTCACAGCCGGCACACAAAAATGAGGGCATAATTTTGGATTACGCACTCATTTCAAATAGTCTCGTGTCGCTTGCGCCCTTGTAAAAACAACCCTAAATCATTCAGATAAGGTTGAAGTTGCAAAATCATAAGTTTATCGTATAACTATAACTTGGGGAGTTTTTGTGGCCGGTTTTGAGCGCTACTTTTATGCGAGACTGTGTATCTTGGGTTTTTATATCTCAATGGCATAGCTGCATAGTTTCGTTACAGGTTTACTTTTTATATTATACTTATTTATTTATATATATCTTAATACGATAATAATTAACAATAACGAGTAACAACAGTATGCTGTGTTAGGCTAAGCTGGATTCTAGTTAAAAAATGTAATTAGTGTCTAAGGCATGGCAGTTCTTTAAGTTCATTATTTGTGTTAAAGAAAGAAAGAAGTTATAGAACTTTACAATACTCACGAATTGCTGGCTCATTCGGTACTTGAGCTAAAGCCAATGAGAAGAGAAGCTGTAAAATGAAAGATAATCGGTATAAAACGACACGAAGATGCGAGTATACTCGTTTGTAATATGTAATACTATTTTTTTTTATTGTAGCACGGCAAAATGACTGCACTGTGCCTGATGGTAAGCACAATACAATCCAAAAACAATGGCGACCACCGAGTGACACACTATCCATCGCCGGTCGCCGCTGTCATGCCGGCCTGGAAAAAGATGGATATGCACAGGCTGATCCCGAAACGCGACCCGCAAAAACGAATCACTATGACGGGCTTTATCGCCATATGCATGGTGGTCGCGACCCAGTCGGGCTTCTAAGCCCTGCAACCCCGCTTTCGCCATTGCCTCGTTCGTTACTCAGCAGGGTGCACCACGTGCAGGTGAGGTTGGCTTGGATGTCTCAAATCTTAAGATGTTATGCGACACCCCTTACACCCCAAAACTACTACTTTACGGGTTACTAGCGGACCCGGCGGACGTTGTCCCTCCCTGATAATAAAAAGACCTTAACAAATTATATACCTAAACTTTCCGTTTGAATCACTTTATCTACTAGTGAAAACCGTATGAAAATCCGTTCAGTAATTTTTGAGTTTATCACGAACAGACAAACAGATAGACGTGGCAGAGAACTTTGTTTTATTAATATGTTGTGATGTACATGAGATTTCCATTTCCATGTTTATTACTTTTGACTTCGAGACCTTTCGGTTTTTCTGATTTTTTCCTATCCTTTCAAAAACGTTTTTCAGAGATTTTTACCTGACCAATAAAAAGTTATGATTATTTTAAATAGCTTTGTCTTTTTGAAATAACCATACATATATATAACCATACATATATATAACCATACATATATATAACCATAACAATTTTTAAACATGTTTCATTTAAATTGTTTTAATGTTTTTTTTAAACAAACATCCATCTTCAAAGTTTTTTTATTAATTGTCAGAAAAAAAAAACGAAAATTTCGGGATGCCTGTCATATTTATTTTTAATTTTTTAGATTTTATTAAACACTTTAGTATTTTCCGCAATTTCCCTGAAATTTCCAGAATGACATTATTTCTTTATACATATTTCAATTGGAAAAACAATTTTCAAAAGCTTATGGTTTTGGTTGAAAATGGTATTAAATGATTTCTTTTTTAATTCTCTTCGATTTTACATGAAGTTTTCGGAATAAAATGCAAAAAAAATATTCAGTTCTTCTTTCTATTTTTTATCCAACTTTTTTGATACCTGATCTATTTTTTTTCGACGATTGTCATTTCGAATATTTGTTTCCTTTTATCTAATTTTTAAGTAAATTTCATTAAGTATCCCAAGAAAAACAGAATGGTATTATAAGAAATAAATACTTATATTAAAAAGACATTCCAGTGAATATGAAATATACAGAAAAAATATACAGAGTTGTAAAATTTTAGGAAATTTATACAAAATACTAGCATTTTATAAAAACTAAAAATGACAATCATCTAAATAATTTAATAGTTATTAAAAAAAGTTAAATAAAAAATAGAAAGAAGCAATTAATAATTATTTAAAATTCTTCCGAAAACTATATTGTGAAAAAAAGACATTGCCGTTTGCTCCTTTTTTGGTCAAACCGTAAAAAAATAGTAAAAAATGTTAAACTTTGTATAGTAATTCTTGAATATTG
The DNA here is from genome assembly GCA_015888305.1 of Antheraea pernyi. Classification (NCBI taxonomy): domain Eukaryota; kingdom Metazoa; phylum Arthropoda; class Insecta; order Lepidoptera; family Saturniidae; genus Antheraea; species Antheraea pernyi. Next base: position 44,107 of record MU159195.1, read on the forward strand.
CTAACAGTCATGTGACAATTGATAGTGTATAACCTTCTTTCGTGGCTGACAACATTACACAGGCGATAGAAAAGGATTGGATTAGTTTAGCCAGGGACAAGGATGTTTGGAAGGAGATGGACCTTTACCCGAACAGGGGAACATATTTCAACCAAAAAAGACTAATATATTAACAATATTTTATTTCTTAAGAAATTTTTTGTGATAACTTTAATATAAAAACTGTAACTTTGAAATATGGAATAAATAGCTTTATTATTATTATTATAAACCTTCTTAAGTATAAAAAAAGGAAAATGATAAATAATAATTTGAAACTTATAATATTATTATGGATAAATAAAATAGAAATAATTAAAGTAAAGTATCCTACGTACCATAACGAAGAAGATCGAGGACATCATTTTGATATCCGAATTTTGTAGTCTCCAAACTCTTACACGGCCAATTTAATAATAACCATCGCTTATATGTACGATAAGATATTTAAACAATATAAATGTTAATAATTTATGTAAATATCGAAATATAATAAATTTTCAAGTCAACTGACATGGTCTGTTTACTTTTTATATATTTATTCAGTTCTTGAAGTAAAACTTCTTAACGCACGCTCTCTTCCTGTCATAGCCAGTGCATGAAATATACCAGGGGAGTGTTTAGAAGGCCACATCCTTCAATCCTGTGGTAGTAACATTAACATATATAATAATAATATCAAAACAAATACTAATAAACAACAAAAAGAACCTTGGTTAATGTTTGTCCTAAAACTTTCAAAAGTATGGGAACAATACTTTTAAACATAAGAAAAATCACATCTATAATAGATTCATTGAACGTAGGTTCAATAAGAGTATGGCATTAAGACATTTCATATTTCTCGTTATAGTTTCAGTTTTAAACTTTTAATACAATTGGGAACACCTTAGGACACTTATAGATATATAGATAGCCGATTATATATAGATAGTCTCATTAGGCTGAATATGAACGAATTTCAGAACCTTATTTTTTTTTGCTGTCCGCTTTACGTTAAATGCTTCGGATGTCAAAAATTGAGTCATGAAAACGGTTTAATAAAGACAAGTCCATATAAAAGGAAAAGAAATTCATTAAAATATACAAAAAAATGATAGGAATCTAGATAGCAGCAGCGTTTCGTTTAATTTTACATATTCTAGGGGTTCAGATAAGGTCTATAATGTCTCAATACTAGAATTATAATGCCTACTGGTGAAGATGATGATAGACAGTAGCAATATTTTTGGAGCACACTCTGTACTCGATTCTCTTTCTTCCTCTACACGTCTATATTAAAACACAGTGCCAATGACCGTCGACTGATTATACTTTTATTTGAAAGGGAACGTGACAACGTCAGGAACAAAACAAAGGGTTTATTGCCCGTTTTACTATCGAAAGTTATTAACTCCGGGTCGTCCATTTTAGTTTTTGGCACCGGCATTGCATTTAGATCTATTATATTACTTACACGTTTGTAGCTATACTTTTGAATGTTTTAGAACAAACTGTAGCTAAGGTTTTCTTGGTTGTTTATTAGTATTTGTTTTAATATTATTATTTAATATGTTAAATGTGACCATGAAGTGTCATATCCCAGAATAATGCGAGTGTCTAAACAGTCACCTCGTATAAATATGTGTTAATAACCAATTTTGCCGGCTTGGTTCTTCGTAGATTGCCTCCAATTTGACTGGATCTCCACCATAAACTCTAAAAACATGAGACCTCATAGCATGAAGAGGCATCATAGCGAGGTATAAATACATAGAATACAGTATATATTTCTAGAGCCGTAGTTACTTCTGTAGTGTTCCGCTAGATTGACGGTTACTATTGGAGCGATAGTTTCTACAAGATCTACAGCTGTATCTGAAGTTGTACTTGCTTATTTTATAGCAGTTGTTACTGTATCGATTGTCATTATTATACTAGACAAGGAATCGAAGAGATATGACAGCTATCTTAAATTATCACTATGGAATCTGAGTGTAGGTATTTTGAAGTGTGAGCAGATATACATTTAGATTCATAGATTCGAAAAGTTTTAAACTTTGATCTAAACTTTTGTTTATGACCTCTATAAATGACTAATGTTCATTATTAATTCATTATTCACAATTCATTATTAATAATTCATTTTATAATGATAAGAAAACGTATTCATTTTATACTTTACACCTGTGGCTATAACAGAATGTATGTATTTTTGTTTCTCTTCAAAATGTGCTTGTGTTCTGATCATTTTAATTCTACATTTGAATCAGTGCTTCAGGAAGGAGGAGGAGAGGAGAGAGTTGAGCGCCGGAGGCCCACCTCCACTAACCCCCTTTCCCTTCCCTCTTCGTCGCCCAAAAACGGGCTGGCAACGCATTTGCGACTCCCTTGGTGTTGCTAGTGTCTATAGACGGCGGTGATCACTTAACATAAGGTGACCCACCTGTTTGTTTGCTATGATATAGAAAAAACATAATATGATGAGAGTATTTGGAATGTGAATAGTCAACGCAGAGATGAAAATAACAGTTTTGCTTTATCTATTACACAGTATGTAATGTTATGGGTGTTTATGTGTACGGTGCTTTGCTGGCCTTATGAATAAAAAAACTATTTTTTATTTGTAATTAAATCTGTATTTATTATGAATACACGCGAAGTTACATATATTTGAATAATGTAATGTTATATAAGAAAAATATTTTGGACGTTCAAAATAAGAAATCTGATGTACACTTGCAAAGTCTGGTGGTAACTGATGGGACTGCTGTTTAAAATGGCTTCTCAGTAGAAGTTTTATTTATTGTTGATTTGACTCCTTCTTCAGCTTAAAGTAATATAAAAAATGTTATAAGTAAACTATATAAAGGTATGACGAGAATACTTCGTTAATCATTGCGACTTGGAGACGAGGGTTAAAAAAATACGTTACAATATACAGTCAAACCTAGATAAGCGAGAGATTAAGGAACCCCAATCTCTTCGCTTAGATTTCTCACCAAACCAAGTTTGCCACCTACCGGCGCCTCTACATGGGGGTTGCTCAGTCCATGGCGGCCCTCAGCGCCACCAATGTTCATGCGCTGCAAAGTACCGTTGTGTTGAGGATGATAAGAGGCTACCGGATGGTGTCCTCGGCAGCGGCCATGGTGCTCGCTAGCTTCCTTCCTTGGGAGCTAGAGACGGAGATGCTTGCCGCCGTATATCATTATATGGCGGTCAAGAAACGGGTCGGGGAGCCTCTAGCTCCCGAGGAAATAGAGGGAAGAGAAGAACGGAGAGAGGGGGAAGATGGAGAGGTAGAGGCAGGACCTAGTAGACGCGTGGTACGGTAGAACGACTATCGACGCCATCCACCTGGTTCTGCCGGATTGGCGTCCCAGGAAATGGGGCTCCCTAATATTCCGTCGGCACCAGTTCAGTCGGCAATGATAGATCCTTACCTACCGCCGCAGCCAGAGTGCGACGCTGCTTCTTCCACGCAGCACACTCAGACAGTGCTGCGCAGTGTCCGTGTCAACGCCGCACTGATGGCATACGGTGGTCGACTCTCTGCGTGCTATTCTGTGCAGATACCAACCAAAGCACCCGTGCCCGGTCAGCACCTGCACCAGACAGAACGTCAGGGTGCCCCACTTCCGTTGACACCAAACCAGCAGGACCAGGCGGACGGTATCGATGGTCATTCTACCGTACTGCTCATCTGCCAGATCCTGCCTCCACCTCTCCATCTGCCCCTCTCTCTCCATCCTTCTCATTTCCTCGGGAGCGAGAGGCTCTCCCATCTGTTTCTTGACCGCCGTATACTGATATACAGCGGCAAGTACCTCCTTCTCTAGCTCTCAAGGAAGGGGGCCGGCGAGTACCATGGCTACCACTGTGGACACCGCCCGGTAGCCTCGTAGCCCTTAGCGTTACGATACGCTGCGCATTTCGCAACGCACGAACATTGGTGGCGCTGAGGGTATCCGCCCACAACTGTGCCCCGTAAGCGGCTATGGACTGCATCACCCCCATTTACAGGCATCGGCATGCGGCACCCGGCACCCCCCGTATTTGAGAGGAATCGTTCGAGCGCCACCGCCACCCCCACTATGCGCGGTCCGAGCCCCTGGATGTCGGGCTCGAACCGCCAGCGTTCATCCAGGGTGAAGCCCAGATACTTCAGGGTGGGAACCCTGATTCGGACACCCTCCACATAAATGTGCCCGAAGTGAAATGAATTAACCACATATATACATATAATCGTGAATTATATTATAGACTGTCCACAATCACTATATTTGCTAAAATTTAACACCAATTTTTGAGTTCGTTGCAATAGACTGCTTCATATTTCTTTCTATATATATTTATAAATAACGTTTCTTTTAATAATCATTACTAACATGTGTCGCTCATACATACTGACTGTGCCGATATCAACATAGACATATTTCATCTTACTCTGAGTAAATTTCGTTATATAGTCCATAAACACAGTTTATGTAAGGGGGTTTGGGGTGTAAGAGGTGTCGAATAACATCATAGGACTTGAGACACCCTATCCAACCTCACCTGCACATGGTGCACCCTGCTGATTAACGAACGAGGCAATGGCGAAAGCGGGGTGGTAGGGTTTTACAGCCTGACTGGGTCGCAACCACCATGTATATGGCGAAAAAGCCCGTCATAGTGATTCGCTTCTGCGGGTTGCGGTTCGGGATCAGCCTGTGCATATCCAGCTTTTCGCAAGCCGGCACGACAGCGGTGGCTGGCGATAGATAGTTTCTCTCTCAGTGGTCGCCATTGTTTTTGGATTGTACTTTGCTTACCATCAGGCATAGTAGAGTCATTTTGCCGTGCTGCTATTAAAAAAATCTTTCCTTAATATAATATATTTATGTTAGCATACTCGTATAGGATTGCATGATTGTATTTTTTAAGCACAGAAGCATAGATGCATGCATATAATTTAGGATAATATAGCAGACACAAAATAAAATATACATTGTAATTATAAACACAGTTGCTTATTATCTGTAATGTGTGCCTTGTAAATAAATAAAAAATACACGGTAAAAACCTATATTTTGATTAATCACTGTGCATAAATATTGTTGTATATGATAGTTAATTAGTATGTAGGTATATCTAAATAAACCAGTTGTATTATAGAAGCCACACAGTGTAGTTTGATTTACGATTCATAAACACAACATGGTGTCAGGTGTGGATTTTGAGTAGTTATTTTCATTAAATAAAAGATAGTATGTCGCTATAATGCCAAATAGTGGAAATAAATCAAATGTAAGTGCTATAACAAGTCACACAATGATGTATTCGGCGTTGCAACAACCGCCGCCATTATGCGGGGACGGCAGCCTCGCCGATAATTATCGTCACTGGAAGAAAACTTTTGATTGGTATCTTATCGCTAGTGGAAGAGAAAAAACTTCGGATCGAGAGAAGTGTGCTTTGTTTTTGCACGTCATCGGGCAAGTTGGACGAGATATTTATGAAGAATTAGACTTAGCAACGGAAGAAGAAATCAGTTATGTATCGTTAAGTGATATATTTTCGAAAAGGTGTGACCCCCAAAAGAATGTCAATTTTGAGAGACATATATTTTTTGAAACAATACAAACAGATCAAACTTTCGAAAAGTATCTGGCGCTACTGAAAATTCGAAGTAAAACATGTGAGTTTGAGAAACTTCGCGAGAGTTTAATATTAACACAACTTATCAGGGGAATCAAGGATGGACAGCTACGTGAAAGGATGCTGAGAAAAAGCGATCTTAAACTGGAAGAAGCTGCTTCGTGGTGTCGAGCAGCTGAGCTAGCTGGGCTGCAGGCAAATAAAGTTCAATCGGCTGCATCAGGAAGTAATATGTCCACAGGTACAAATAATTTATTGTTACCTAGCGAGATCGAACGTGTGAGCATTGGCGTCAAAGGCCGGGTGCCACCCGGTGAGCTACGGAGGACGGAGCGAGGGCGACGGAGCGGCAACGTCGCGAGAGGTTACGAGCCGCGCGGTGCGTATTACATTGATTCGCGAAAATGTAGATTTTGTAACTTCATTCATGAACGTAATAAGTGTCCGGCATACAACGTAAAGTGTTATAGATGTTATAGAATTGGTCATTTTGCAAAGTGTTGTAAACATGTCGTTGAAGTTGAACTTTCATCGGACAGTGAGACGGCAGAAACGGTAAACTTTATCGAAATCAATTCTGTCTCAAGAGGATGGTTCGAAAAAATAAAAATAAATAATGTAGACCTAACTTTTAAACTAGATAGTGGTGCCGACGTGTGTATTATGTCTAGAAGTAGTTTTCAGGAGGCCGGTTTTAATTTACGTATGTTGCACCGTACTGGTAGTATATTACGCGAGGTCAGTAAAAATATATTGCCAGTTTTAGGGCATTTTAAAGGTAAATTATGTCATAGAGATAAGACATTTATAAGTAAAATTTATGTTTTAGATTTGAATTGTAATAATTTATTATCAAGAGATGCATGTATAGCGCTCAACTTATTAATTCGTATCAATGAAGTGGTAAACAGAGAACAATGTGATTTGTTACAAAAATATAAGTGTGTGTTTGAAGGAATAGGTAGGTTACCGGGAACGCATACTCTAATTATTGATGAATCGGTTCCTCCTGTCGTGCGTAGTTCACGAAAAATACCAATAAAATTAAGACAGAAACTTCAGGAGGAATTGAAGCGCATATCGAATTATGCTAATATGACTGAACCATTTCGCTGTTTATTAAAAAAGAATTTCGAATTTAGATGGCATGAGGGTTATAATAAACATTTCAATGCTTTAAAAGAGAGTATTATGAAAGCGCCAACGTTACGGTTTTACAATCCTAATGAACCGGTAGTTTTATCAGTAGACGCTAGCTCGCATGGGTTAGGGGCTTGTTTACTACAAAGCGGTCGGCCCGTCGCGTTTGCAGCGCGGAAACTAACTTCTTCCGAAACAAGCTGGGCCCAAATAGAAAAGGAGATGTTAGCTATTGTGTTCGGCTGCATAAAATTTCATCAATATATTTATGGACATGAATGTGTCATAGTAGAAAGTGACCACAAACCACTCGAGGTCGGTTTATGTATATAGCGGATACATTGTCCCGCTCCCCAACAAATGAAGACTACAGTGACGATATACACAATAAAGTCGAAATTCACGTGAACGCTTTATATGATAACATCGAGTTTGAAAAAGATAAATTGAAATTAATAAAAGAACAAACAGGTTCAGATAAAGCACTGAGTGGAGTCATAAAATATTGTCACGAAGGATGGCCACACACAAAGAGTATTCTTAAAAGTGAAACAAAGCCATTCTGGACTGTCAAAGAGGAATTGCATATCATTAATGGAATCATTTTCCGAGGTGATCGAGTGGTCATACCAGAAAATCTCTGGCCAGAGATGTTACATAGAATCCACGAAGGTCATCTGGGGATAGAGAAATGTAAACGTCGGGCAAGAGATGTCATGTGGTGGCCAGGTATGTCATCGCAAATTGAACGAGCAGTGAGTGCGTGTGAGACCTGTTCAGAGCGCCAACCGTCACAATCGCGTGAGCCACTAATTCCACACGAGATTCCCGGAAGACCTTGGGAAAACATTGCCACAGATATATTTCAGATAAAATCTAAATACTACTTACTAGTGGTTGATTATTATTGAAAATATGTGGAGTGGTACACATGGGGTGACATTACAAGCAGTACGATAATCGATAATCTTAAAGCTACCTTTGCACGTTATGGCACACCGAAGAAATTAATAACTGATAATGGCCCACAGTTCATGTCAGAAGAATTCGAGAGTTTCCTGGAAATACAGGGAGGTGGATTCGAGCGCGAGTGGATAGCCCCACCCCACAACCACGGTCATACTGGGTCCGCACACACGATGGGTCAACTTATCGCCGCAACAGGCAACATATCAGAAGTGAAAACCAACCGAAATTAAACCTAAAGCCCATTGATAAGCGCCATGAGTGTCAAACTAACTTCGACGAAGAAGACTGGCACCATAAACCGGACATAACACCTGATATAGCCAGTAAGGATAACTTACAGTCAACGCTCCTGCCCGCATCCGACCCAATACTATCTCAAACATATTACAAAACCTGTTCTGGTAGGCAGGTTCATCCACCCGATCGATATAATTGTTAAGATTTACATTGCGATACAAAAAAAAAAAAATACTAGAAGTATATATACATATTATAACATGATACTTTCATAAATAGTAACAAAATGAAAGACATTATTATTTCATGTTTGTTATAAGATATTATTGTAAGAGCAATTTTTTCATAGACACATGTCTAATGAAAATAAAGGTAAATGTTATTATATTTTTAAGCTTGTTACAATTAGTAATCATATGTTAGTATTCTTTATTAGTTATAGTTAAGTATTTGAATAGTTATAGTTATAAAGCTTTCATTATTTGAAAAGGGGCATGTTGTATATTATAGTTAATTAGTATGTAGGTATATCTAAATAAACCAGTTGTATTATAGAAGCCACACAGTGTAGTTTGATTTACGATTCATAAACACAACAAATATTGCTTATTGTAACTAAATATAAAAGATGCTAAAGGTAGCGCCACCTAGTTTAAGCATGTGTATACTTTTTATTACAATAAAAAGTCAGTCTGTTTCTAACTACTATCCGTGCGTTTTATTAATAAACACATTGAAATTTCAGGTGGACGTAGTTTCAACCTTGTAGTTTTACCAGTTTCACGATTGAGAGTTAATTGTCAAGACAACAATTTCTACAATGCTTTAGATGGGGTAAAAGCAGAAAATATTTGTGTAAATAAAAAAAAATTAGATAATGATTTTTATTAATATCAAGAATACAAAACTAAAATAAACACATGTTTACATAAAATAAAATGTTTATCAAACGTTAAAAGTGGTGGTTCTGAGGTTTTAAAAAATTAGAAACATTCTATTCTTGCTATTCAACCTTGCTTGCTAATACAGGAGAATCATCTTAAAATGGTAGATTACTCTTATTTATAATCTGTTAAAGTGTAAATAACAAGTGGCTAAATAAAAATATGACGCAGTTCTGTTTAAAGTAATGGTTATCGTTAATTGAATAGTCAAAACATAGGGTTTAAATATGTAATATCAGCATCTTTGAAATCAACACGACGTAATAAGAAAGGGTACAGGACTCTTAACTATTTTAGACACAAGGACATTTAATGCAATTGTACTTGAACTTGTATATTTAATTTAACAGATTAAAACTTTACTAGACTACAAAATAATTTTGTATCATATGTCAATAATATATAATAGGATACAATAACTGGTCACGTTAATGTTAAAAATGAAACTTTTAACAAATTATTTGTATTTGTGTGTTAATGAGTAATTTTTAAATCAATAGAAGCTCTCTAAATTCTTCGTAACAAGTTATAAACTGCAAAAGCATATATAATTTAAAAAAAAACTAATCTTAACCACACGATTGTGAAAGAAAGACCACAAGTAATTTCATCTGTATCTTATAAGATACACGTATAGTTTGATAAAACGTATTATTGTAAAAATATCCTAACTTACAAGAGAAAACGCTTTTAATCCAAGACTTGTAACATTTAATAAACAGGGCACTGGTATTGGTCGCAAATATGACTAGGTCTTGAAACTTGTAAAATAATTTGGTGTTATTATTAAACAATGCAAATGTTTAATATGTCATCAAAGTAAAGTTGTCATTGTATTATTTTAATTGCTTCTTATTCCAGTATGCAAAGTTAGAAGGTAAACTGTGAACTTTTTGATTCAGCATATTATTCAGATGATGACGTTGTGATTGCTCCTGTATTGTATATGTTTGTAATGTCTGTAACAAAAACGGTAAAGTCATAATTATAATTATTTACAAATGGTGTAGAGAAAGTCTCCCATATACTTGACTGCTGGTGAATCTAACTATCGACCTGTGGTTGAAGTTTGGCATTGGGCTTGTGTACATTTCGTGGTAAGGTTTGCATAACTGATTGTAGTACGGCGTACATATTGCTGACGTGCTGTTGTCACATTAAAAAAAAACACCTTTATAAGCTTTAGCGTTTAACCAAACTCATCTGATGTTAAATGACGATGCTTTTAATCATTAATAATTGGAAGAATGACAGAAGCGAAAAGATGACACAAATTAAAAATACACCAAAACACATGATCCTACGCTTTATAAAGTATAAAGTTCTTACCAAAACGCTTCCATGTTTCAACTATAAATTATAGTTGTACCTCATACAACGCATCACCGACTTATCGGTGCTATAATATCTCACTGGTTTGGGTTGCTGCGACAATACACATTTTTATAGATTGTCATTAGCAGTGATGTCAGTATGCATAGTTAAAACATATATGTTACGATAGAGTGCTAAGTTTATACATTAATATGGTTCAAGAGTATAAACACTGAATTATATATTCGTGCCTAAATGTATTTAATCGCGACAGTGATGACGTAATGAGAGAATACTAAATGTGGCAGAGATACGAATTTTAAGGTAGATGTGTGGTGTAAGATTAGAATGGATAAGAGTAAGAGTGAGTATATCAGAGGAAGTTTGAAAATAGCAACAGTGGCAGAGAAGTTGAGGAGTAGTAAGTTAACATAGTATCACGAGGAGAGATGAAAACCATGTAACAAGAAAAGTTGAGTATGAAGGTAGACAGATATAGGAGTAAAGGAAGACTGAAAAAAGTATGGATGGATGGTGTGAAAAATGATGTGTATAAAAGGTGTGAATTCTAAGATGATATCGCACAGGGCAAAGAGTGGGAAAGAAACACATGTTGTGTCGAAGCTACTTAAGTGGGATAAGGATAAGAAGATGATGCATGTAAATGCAATACCATTGAATGTAGTGTGTATGAAGAGCGAATTATGAAAAATTCAATCTATGCGTGGACGTAATTTGTTTGGAGGAACATTTTTTTTATATATCATAGGAGGCAAACGAACAGGTGGGTTCACTGGTGTTAAGTGATCACCACCGTCCATAGACACCGACAACACCAGAGTTTGTTAGTGGGGAAGGGGGAGCGGTAAGGGGAAGGGAGGGAAGGGAGGTGAGCCTCCGTCACTCTCAGTGACCGAACGAAACGCAACAATGCAAGCACTGTTACTTCACGTCGGTTTTCTGTGAGAGGGTGATACTACCCCGGACGAGCTGACCCATTCATGCTGAAATTATTTATAGCTTCAGCGTGGCTCTACCACCTACTAAATAGTTGTGGGAATATTGCGACAATACAACGATCTTAATTATACCTTTGAGATAGCATAGTATGCTGGTACGAAAAATATTTCGCCGTAGGCCGAACTGATTTTATCTTGGTAAAAACCTTTGTCTCAAGAAATACACTATCGTATAACTCTTAACACCTAAATTCCTATGGACAACTCTTTCCAACACGAAAATTAAAATTCTAATTCTATTAAAATCTTAATCTAACTTCTGCTATATCTTGAGATATAGGACTATATCTAGGACTAATAGTTATGATTTTCTTTAAATCATCATACATACCCACGTCGAAGTTTACTTTAAAATTTGCAGTGGCGCAGACAGTCTTTGAATTATTTTCATGGGTATTATAAGTAAATTTTCAGCTGTACTATTTACCGCACCATCTGATCCTGCAATTAACCATCCGTGGTTTTAGTTAATACTCATCAAGTTTTGAAGCGATTACTGTGACAAATATCAATTGAAGTCATTATTACTTTTGACATATACATAATGTAAGCTGGATTATTTTATGTTCGCCTGTTATACTTAAAATTATGGTCGTTCAGTGCTCTAAATACGATCACAATAATATGTGCAAACTTTTTGTTCACACGTTGATATATAGATATTATAATCTACGTTATAAACCTGGAAGTATTAAGTAGAAAAATACAGCTTGCTCAAAATACTAATTACTAAAAAAAAATACAATGGTTACTTATATGTTCTCCTTAACAAAATAATTTCGATTATGTTCAAACAAAGAAAAAGAATTACGATCGTACTTTGATCAACGAACGATACATAAAGATCACATAAGATAAAATAAAATAATGCCCATGACGAAAGATAATCGCCTGTGAACGAATACAGAGGGATTAGCATTTGTCGATAGTCCGTGAATATGCATGTAGAAATGTTTTAATTGTTTAATATTTTATTTAGAAAGTTATTGTTTCATTTCGTGTAAATAAATGTCATAATATATAATCCCGACGTGGTCACTTATTTCATTATCATTTTTTAATATTTAATTAGAATAATGATCGCAAACTGGTTATATTACTGAGCCATCATCATTATCAACTTGTAAGAGAGCCTCTGCAGAGCTATAAGCCTCTTCCAGAAGCAAGGTATGTAATCCACACGCCAGGTCACGACGTATTGACGATTTTAAACTCTGAGAAATACACAGTTCTGTTTTCCCACATATAGCGGGACATTTCATTAAAACATGTAACAAGAACATTTCTCAGGTCCTGAACCGATTCCAGGTTCCTTACAATGTTTTCCTTCGATAGTGTTACCAATTTAAATTAGTAAATGTACGCGAACGAATGAAATTGACATCAGTTCACATGTAATTTTATTTGCATTTATTTTCTATTATAGTTTTCATATTTTATATTATTATAATAGTTTATTGTATCTAATTTAATATGAATACCCCGAAAGATACCAACTGTATTAATTGTAGTTAATATACACCGATTTACGTGATACAAAATCCTGAAGCCGTGCAAGCGAATTCTATTATGACACTCACAAACGTTGTACAAAAACCAGTGAGTTAGTAACCTAAAACATTTGTACGAAAACAGTGGCACAATAGAATATGTAGTTAGAAGTACTGTGACAACTCTGAAACCGCGCATACTAAAAAAAACGAAAATGCAGTCGTCGCTAACAGTCAAACTTAAGCCTACAGAAAAATTGTGAAGCTAAAAGATCCTATCAGACTTCGTAATTATATATAATAATCATAAATATATAGAGGTACTAGAAAATAATCCTAAGGAGGGTTGATGAAAGGCAGGTGGCCGATCGTAAAAATTAAGCCAAATCATACATCACAACATGACAAACAAGTTATACTAACCCTACTCAGGTGGGATAAGGGTAAGAAGAAGAAGTACGCGAATTGCGAATAATTCTCTGCAATTTGATTCAAATCAAATCAAAAATACTTTATTCAGTTTAGTCCCTACTAAGGCGCTTATAAAGGTCAAAACTCCCACCGGTTTGGACAAACAACCCAGTCATCGAGAAGAACCGGCAAGAAACTCGATCGGGTACATCTTTTTAAAATATAAATATTTCGAATACATTATACGTTACAATACCGTTTTTAGTAGATGCACAGAGAGGAGTCATTTCCAGACATCACCATCGTTCACATTTTGAACCACTCTATAGCCTTTCGACAATAAAACCTGCTTGGCATAGCGCTTTAATTTACACGATCGAGCCATGGTGATTATTATATAATAGTTCTTTATCTCAATTACCTCTTGTTATTTTTTGGATGGTTTACTGTCGAACGCCCCACGGTTTGGTGTTGTAGATAATTCAAGTAATTACTTTATCATATATACCAGCTATCATCGTCATACCCTTATCCCACCTTAGTAGGGTCGGCACAACATGTTTTCCTTTTCCACGCTCGCCTATCAGATGTCATCTCAGTCATCACACCTTTTACACACATATCATTCTTCACACAATCCATCCATTTTTTTTTCGGTCTTCCTCTACTCTTATATCCATCGACCGTCATACTCAATGCTTTTCTAGTTACATGGTCTTCATCTCTCCTCATAACACGCCCATACCATGCTAACCTATTACTCCTTAACTTCTCTGTTACCGGTGCTATTTTCAAACTTCTTGTAATATATTCATTCCTAATCTTATCCATTCTAGTTACACCACACGTCCACACATCCATCCATCATATACTAGTTAATGTTTTGATATATTTAACACTAAACCTACCAGTAGCGGTCAAATTGACCGTTTTCAAACTTTTTATCCAATTTACACATTTTTTAATGTTATAATATTGTTATCAAACTATATGAAAATTCTTAGAATATGCATATAATATTTTCTTCAGTCTTTACTTTAAGTTATTTTTTTCTTTTTCAAAAAAAAAGTTGTTATGTGACCTACCTACCGCGGTCGGTCAATAAGACCGGGAAAAACTGGTATAAAGTTATTTCAAAGTAATTTTTTTATGGTTATCTCAGAGTCGCTTATAGTTGAAAACAGTAGATAACAATAGTATTGATTACAGTCTCAAGTAGTGACCAAGTAGTGACAGACCAGATGGCAAGGAAATACAGCGTGAAGTCGAAAAGTTGTAGGTGGCCACTTCAGGTATTCTTCAACATTTTGGACCTAGCTGGAATAAATGCTTGGATTTTGTATAAAGAAACGACGAGTGAAAATATTTCCAGGCAGGAATTTTTGTTCCAGTTAGCTTCAGAACTTGGAGATGCATATACAAAATCTAAAGAAAAACAGCTTTTACCAACACCGTCCACAAGTACAGATTTGTGCGTATGAAAAACTTGTCAAATTAAATTTTGTAAAGGTTATAAAACAACAAAAGTCTGTTCGAAATGCGAAAAATATGTTTGCGGCAAGTGCACATTTCAGACTAAACTAATTTGTAAGCAATGCGAGGAAGCCAAATAAAGTATATTATGCATGCATAACATTCTGTATAAAACTTTAATTTTATTTGTTTTTTTTTTTATAAAGAATTTAAAAATTATATAAAATAAAATGGACGAAACTTTATGAAAATTCTTTATTTTATACACATTTAGCAACAAATCAACCAATTATCTGCATTGAATAATGAAATAAATGAAACTTTTTAATTACCGGTCAAATTGACCGCACGCGGTAGAAATAGATATACAAGAATTGTCGGTAGGTTTAGTGTTAAATAATTATTCCAGTACAATTCCTTCCGTTAATCATTTTTGACAGTAGCTAATATATACCTGAACGCATAAATGTTAACTCAGCTTACGTTATAAAAGTTCGAGAGTTGGTATGACTCAGTGGGTTAAGTGATTAATATAAACAGATAGTCTAATTATGAGGGGTGAGTTATCTTTACATAATATAATATTTGAACACAATCTCAGCTGACGCTAAACGACTGTGTGGTCAAACATGGTAAACACGTTAGACCTAGAGGATTGACTCTCAAGTGGAGCTGACAGAACACATAAACAGGTGCTCAAATATAGATTTTCAAGCATTCACCCGATTAGAAAAACTTTATTTCAAGTGTATCCTTATTTAGAAGAAATCTCGATATCTCACAAAACGTATTAATATTTATGATTGTCATTAACTAATCTTTCTACCTTTTAGTGACTTCATAAATTAAAGTGGTGCATATTGTATTTAATATAAAGCTTCTAATTTACCAGATACTCCTGAGGCCAGACTTCTTAATACTTTAATTAATTGCGAAGGCTTAACTCTCAGCATTTTAACGAAATTTCCAGATCCTTCTCCGAACACTCCAACGAATTTTCCAGGCATAATTCCTGCAGCTACGGTTATTTTGCCAGTTGCATTCTCCATGACTCCAATTGGTCCTTCAAGTTTACTATCTATATCGTCTTTTATTCCTCTAGATGCATTTCCCACGGCTCCAAGTAACCCTCCAAGTGGACTATCTGCTTCAGTTCCTCCTCCAGATGCATTTCCCACAGGTGTACTACCTGTAGCTTCAATTGCTCCTCCAAATACATTTCTCGCTTCTCTAAGTAATCCTTCAAGTGGATTATCTGTAGCTTCAGTTAGTCCTCCAAATGCATTTCTCGCCTCTCCAAGTAATCCTTCAAGTGGATTATCTGTAGTTTCAGTTCCTCCTCCAGATGCATCTCCCACGGGTGTACTACCTGTAGCTTCAGTTAGTCCTCCAAATGCATTTCTCGCCGCTCCAAATAATCCTTCAAGTGGATTTTCTGTACCTTCAGACGCATTTCCCACGGATGTACTATATGTAGCTTCAGTTGCTCCTTCAGTAGTAGTCCTCACAGATCCAGTGACTCCTGGAATCAAGTCCTGTTCTAGTTACCAATGACTCAGATATGTTGAGTCGAATACTGGAATACTTATTATTTCTTTAGTTAAAAACATTTTATGGAAACAAGTTCATTTTTTTTATTTTAGGAATGGTTTTGCTTTGTCAATTGATTTGAATTCTTTGAAGTGAAATTACTTTTGGGACGGTGTGAATTATATTTCATAAAACGAAATTGTATAACGAAAACGAGATAGCTATAAATGTATATATAGGTTTTAGGCTGTGAGAGAATGCGATATAGTGCGTTGCTACTTCTCCTCTTTGCCCGATAGTTCATAGCGTTCTGCGTTCCTACTACTCTATCGTCGTATACGAGCACATTCACGGACTCTGCATACCATGGAAACTAAACTCCATGGTTATACTATTTTTTCAATGGACTCGAAATATATACTAAGAAAGGGATAGAAAGCGACAATCACTAGTTATTATTGCTTTCACTTCATAAAACAAAACAAAAACACATAGCTCACCAGATTGAGAGATGGGCGATGGTGAAACAAAACTCGAGATGGCAAGAATCTGAAAATTAAATACATGCACTGCCTTTTTTGAATTGGTTATCGTTAGTAATAGCAAAAAAAAAGGTTAAACGTTAAAAAAAATCGAGGCAGTCATAAGGATTGCCGACAGTAGTGAAAACTCAATACAATATAGTAACTGTGTTTTGTATACTGTGAATTGTTTAAATTTCATAATTTATCAATTAAAATATTATATGAATATACAATAATATGTAAATATTATATACGTATTTATTTTATTAATATTATTTCACTACCTTCTCAAGAATGCTATCTTGATACACTTGTGCCGATGTTTTGATACCTTTCTCACAAATTCAAATGTAATATTTTGTTTATTTTTGTAACAGTATTTATAGCCAAACATACATACATACATCAAATTATTAAAGGTTCAGATTTCCAAAAATCCGTAAAAACTTAAATATTAACGATAAACAATAAATTTTGACTCAGAGAAATTATAAAGGTAAAGTTTGCGAGCTTGTGAGGCTGTAGGGCGCAATCTCAGGAACTACTGGTCCGATTAGAAAAATTCTTTATATATATTTATATAGATCATTTATCGAGGATTGTTATAGGCTATAATGTTTGATTTTGTAATGATAAGGAACAAGGATTTTAGAAAAATAATGATGTCTTAGTTGATAGCGTGTTCGGATACTACGGTGATGGACGTAGGTTCAAATCCTGGTAACTGGGGAGTTTGCGGGGATGGTGGTGGGTCTTTTTCTACCATCCTCAAGGTGAAAATCTGTCGCCAAGTATCTGGCGTATTCCGGCAGCTACATTTGAGAGCCGGTCTCCTCTACGCTTGGAGTGTTTATCGTCTTCGACCACATAAATGAGGTTATGATCAAACGATATAAATAACTTTGTAAATGATATAAAGTATTAAAAAAATGCTATCAAAAACAACACTTTTAAAAAAAATCAAGTCCCACAACTCAATTCTTCTACCGTAAAAAGTCATGAGATCCATGTAATACCAAGTCGGTTACTTTATTAAGTCCCTACTTAACGGAACTTCTGTCTTAAGTTATTATGTAATTAGCTAACTTAACAACCTTTAGCGTTGATGACCATGGCAATATTAAAAATCTTTTATGTTCTAAATAAAATAGATTGGAAATAGACAGTTTATCTTTCGGTGGTTGCCATTGTTTTGGATTGTACTGTGCTTATTATCAGACATAGTGCATTCACTTTGTCGTACTATAATCACAAAAAATCTCTGTGGTCGTTGCTCGATAACTGGAAGAGCACTCGTATATATTAGAACTCACCGCAAACAAGAAAAATATAGACACGAATTGCGCCATTTTGAATTTTGAACTTCGACGGCGAACGCCAATACGGAACTAATTTGCTATCGAATCAAAGTTCTTTATATATTCATACAAAGCTAACAATGATATAAAAATGTAAACATAATTACACCTGAGCTCCTTTTAAATATACATATATACAAAAAATCTGTTTGTACTGGCACAAAATTTTCAAACAAAAAAATTATATCGATGGCACATGAAAAGTTTTAAAATGTGCTGTGATTCTATATTAAGCTATGAACATCACTTCGACACTCAGTTAATCTGCATATATATAATTATCCTATAACTGTAGTATTCAAACTGAGACACTACCAATAATTGTCATTACGATTTTTTATAAGGACTAAGTAAGTAGTAAAAGTAAATAAAAAAAAAAACAAAACTATAATTTCTAAGGAGTGCTAAAATATAAAAATATTTCTCTAAAATTCATGAAGAATGTACTTACAAATGCTTAACATTAATAATAATAACTTAATATTAGGTCTTTACCTATGAAATTGCCGTTTTGTATGAATAAATTTAAACGAATTTTTTCTATCTTTTATTACCTTCGATTGATTGATTACTCTATTTGTCACTGCGAGGTTCAGTTTATGTGGAACAGAGCAGCGGTTAAAGATTTGTTACTTTTTATCCCCAATCGGGGACTACGTGCTAGGTGATGAAAGGTGCAATTCATTTTATCTCCACTTTTCGACGCCAACACATATTGCAAGCTCATTCTCTGCCTATCTGCAGATTGAATTGTCTTCGACTTTGAACTGTACACGAATACAGAGTAACCAAAGTGTATTGTACTGAGTGAATTTTGCTATTTCTTGGCATACTATGATCTCCAAAGTTTATTCTAAGGGCCATAAAGAACTTAAGCGATCGATTACTACGAGTTTATTCCCCGCTCTTTCACAGGGTGTTTTCAAACGTCATTTTATCCCGTGGTCCCTAAAAAGGAGGCGTCATTACAGAGCTCATGATGAGGGAACGTTTTATTCTTGTGACATTCTCTATGAATACTGTACAGGTTTCAATCATACACCACCATGATTATTTCAAAATTATTCTTTCAGATGCAAATATCTTTAATGTTTAAACGATTTAATGAGCTATAAGTAACATAATTAATCATTTAGGAATTTTATTACGTATCCTGACATGAACGATGAATTAAAATTCCATTGAATATAGATGAATTACTTCGTGTATATATTAAGAACACTTGCTTAAACATTTCCTTGGACTTTGAGCTTGAAAATAAAATCAGTTCTGAATGCTTAAAATTTCGGCTAACTTAAATTTTATTAGGTAATGGAATTTTATGAAGGTTACTTGTATAGTTTATTATTTAATTTAATCTAAATCTATTCGGGTGAATATTTAAGACTTGAGGTATATAAATGTTAAGTCAAGTTAGCGTATAAGACAAATTTCAATAGGTATACACTCAAATTATATTATGCAATTTTTTTAAATCCATCTAATTCTCCGGAAAGAATGTCTTCTGGATAAAGACATCCTATATCATTTTCTATATCCATGACAACGTATGTGTAAAACTTCGTAATGATTGTTTGAGTAATTAGGTAGAGTAATTTTGTAGGTAGTAGAGCCACGCTGAAGCTATTACTGCTTTCAGTATGAATGGGTCGACTCACCCTCGTGAGTCTCACTCACTCACTTTTGTATTGAAAGTGAATTTTTTTACATCTCCCGGACGCGCTCCATCTAATTTTATAACACTATAAATTAAAAATTCATAAGAATGGTACCTTATTATATGGTAAATACTTTCTTAATCTTATATGTTTTAGTGTATGAGCACAATCTCGATTGATGTTAAGAGACAATATGGTCTAAGATGGTGAACATGCTAAATCTACAGTAGGACTGACACTAGAGTGCAGCTGCGGGAACACACCTATAAGTACTAAAGGCGCTAGTTAGTCAGACGAGTTTAAAAATAGCCTTACCATCATTATGGGTTTAGATGTTTTCCTTTGCCAAAAGCTCCAGCACATAGGCAAGGATTTGAACCTACGTTAATTGACTTTATGAACTATCATCGTTTCAACTAAATGAAATAATCAGAAAAATCCATGTGTAAGTGAAAAATAAAGCGAAAATCGCACATGTACAAAACGTACTAGATATTTTAAAATCATTTATAACGTTGATAGTGAAACTAGTAGCAAAATTTTACAATATCTGCAAAATTAAATTGAGTTCATGAATCTCTAACAACTGAACAAACATCTGTGGCTTACGTGTATTTATTTAAATAATACCTCCAAATTATTATAACATTAATATGAGAATTCAAATGGAGGAATAATTAACACAATGGAGTTGTTAATTTAATTTCATCAATATGTATTAAGGAATTAGAAATTCCTGTACACTGAGTCCTGGGCTGACGTAGTTCCATGCTTCTTGTCAGAAAGATTTTACGTAGCACTAGTTTTATGGATATAACAACTAATAGATACAGACTGGCATCAAACACTTCTATGCCAGTAAAAAGCAATTTAAAACTGAAATTCTTTTAAATTTTCGATTTAATGTCCTTCACTGAATCATAAACTACGGGTTGTGTGTATCGACTTAACATAGACTATTAAATATAAGAGCACAGCAGTGTTTTTTATATAACACATCATCATCAGCCTGTAAGAGACCCACTGCAAGGCATAGGCTTCTTCCAGAAGGAAGGTATGGCCATAATCACCGCGCCAGCCCACGACGTATTGGCGATTTCAAGCTCTGAGAAATCTACAATTCTATCTTGTTTCCATATATGACGGCACTACATGAACGTTCCTTAATTTCAGGTTTCCTCTTGATATTTATCTTCATCGTCAGCCGACAGTGTTACCTATTTACATTAGTAAATGTTGGTGAAATCCGAGAAAATTATTTAGTACACGCTTGCGCTCGAACCTGCGGACATCTGATTGATATTCCTATGGTTAATCCATTCGTCTGTTACTTAGTTATATCTAACAGGTACAATATAAATTTCAATCAAGGTCTCGCTTTATGTGCCATCATGTGACTTCAGGAGCATTGTTAGAATCCTATTAATATTTAAAACAAATAACCAATTCATCTTATTCTTATTTCACCTAAGTAGGATCGGCACAACATGTTTTTCTTACTCTCTCTCCTGTCATATATAATTTCACACCTTTTATACACATATCATTGTTCACACAATCCATCCATACATTTTTCGGTATTCCTGTACACTTATATCTGTCCATCTTTATATTCAAAACTTTTCTAGTTACGTTTTTTTTATAACATAGGTGGGTCTCCGGTGCAGTCACTGACTGAATTAAACGCAACAACGGAAGCACTGTAGTAACAGTGAAGTATCACGGGTGTGTTTCTGTGGGTCGGGTGGTACTACCCCGCGCGAGCATTATCCATTTTAGTCACACCACAGATATATCTTAACATTCGCATCACTGCCGTATGTATTTTTTTCTCAGCCATCTCTTTCGTAACCTAGCATGACTGATTCACAAACGATCAATAAATATTTAAACCAAGAGATAAGGAATAGAGACAAAGCTTGCAGCTTCATGACTCAAGTACAGGTTTAAGGAACTCCTTACGAACATCGATTCGTGTACACACACACTGGAGGTATGACCCACTCCTTCCCCTGCCTTACCTTGTTGAAACCTACTAAGGCTACCTCCGATATAGTTTCGATATTTGCATTGCATTTCTATAAACCGAAATAGTTATTGCCCGCTTGTAAGGAAAAGAAGTTTTGGGGTATCGAATAACATTATAAGACTTGAGACACCCAAGCCAACCTCACCTGCACGTGGTGCACCCTGCTGAATAACGAAAGAGGCAATGACGAAAGCGGGGTAGTGTACTGTGCTTACCATCAGGCATAGTGAATTCATTTTGCCGTGCTACAATAAAAAAAAACTACAAACTCTTTCTCTCTTCTTAAATTAAATACCGGAACCCCATTAATTTATAAACTTTAAACTCAAGACGTAATTGTAGTCCGGTGAAGCAGTTAAGGCCTTGCGAGAGAAGAATAAATTCGAGAGAAAAATTAAACTCAAGACACTAAAGATATTTAACTTGGATTCATTTTACAATCTAAATCTTATATTAAACTATTCAACCGATCTGCACGAAACGTTGGCATTTATGTATAACTAGCTGTCCCGTGCAACTTCGTCTGCACCAAATAGGTTAATACTGGTTCCAATTTTATTTCCATCCGCGAATAATTTTACAAAACCTAGAACCCTATTGTATCGAAACTTATCAGGTCCAATTGTGACTCTCAACTATTCTATATATATTGGCAAGAAATGTCTTCCCGGTATCCCCTGGACTGCTCCTCTGGCCCTCACCTCTGCACACTATTGACTATCCTCGCAACAATGCAATAATTTTACCGGCTTATGGTTTTTATTTCCCATTATCTTTTAACCAACTTCAACTATTACCATACTGTAAAAATTAAACTTTATCTCCATGAAGTGTTCGTTTTTGATTTAGGTATTTCTTTAATTAGAATACATATATATAGTATACATATGGCCTGTATCTAATAACTTTAGTAATTTGTAATTAGTAAATGTAAGATTTATTTTCTTTTTCACATAATTTTTTTTTGTCTGAGATATTAAGCTCAGATATATGATGTATCGTATTTATCTAATACTAGTCACTAGGCTGCCCAGTGGTCGACATTCGACCATAGTTCATTGATTTTTTTAATTTTGAATTTTATTAGTGTTAATATCATTGTTGAATGTAGAATGAAAAAGGGTAATTGGAACGTAAGAGTAAAATAATACATACAGTCGAGCATAGCAACCTCTTTCGCAACCTTTTTCGAAAATCTTTATTGACGGATGTCAAATTGTCTTTTTTATTTACATGTGTGTATATGTTGTGTAAAATTGAAGCATTAGTGTGAGTAATGCATATTTTAATTAATTTAATGTACTTCTAATGCATTTTATATAAAATAAATAGCTTTCTGCACTTCTCCTCCATATAAACTTTAACTATGCCAAACTTCACGTTCATCAGTTCGCGCATTTCTTTCAAAAAGCGATACAAAGTTTGGGATTCACGTATTAATATATAATACCTTTCTAATAACGAAATATTTTTTTTAATTGAACTAGTAGTACCAGAGTAGAAACATCCAAAATCACAAACTTGAACTTTTTAATATTGGAGTTTCATAGATACGAAATCTACCAGTGTCAAGTAACGGTAGAGACACTTTATAAGTAGTATTAAATTTTTATTTTTAGTTCTTCCAGATTAAGCCATTGCAATACACAAAAACAAACACAACACTTACAGCATCATGTCTTAAATAAATATATATTTACATAATAATTACAATTAGATATTGTATTATGTTAATTTTGTTAAAATATTAGCCAGAGTATTGACAAAGTAGATAAAAATGATATACATATGTCATGTATCGCATTGTCATATAAAAAAATGAATTATTGCAAGGATACGGGTACATAAATGTCATTATTGAATGTAGCCAAATAAAAAAAAAAAAAATTAAATAACTTAGCGTATGCCATTTTGACCTATTGCGGCTAATTCGGAAGCCGATGGGTTAAACAGCTAATTATATTCAATTGAAATATGTCAAAATAATATTGAAATGTAGTTTCAAAATTTCCAATAATAACGAAAACCCTTTATTTCATTAAAGCAAACAATTTTATTAATATATTAAAAAAAAAACATTATATTTGAATATTAATTACATATATATATAATTTTTTTATACAGGAACACTCTCGAGCGTCCCCAGAATACTCCTTAAATTATTATCACAATCTGTTCAGTAGTTTCGGCATGCATAGCGGACAAACATACAAAGATTGATTCTTTATATATTATAGAGATTTCGCCCAACTTGAGAGATTATATTATATTAATTATAAGATTATATTATGTATAATGGCCTTAATATTTTCGATGTGAAAAACCGTGACTTTGGTTTGGCGCGACGTGGCGACGCAAAACAGGAACTATGCATTATTAACGAAATACTCAAAAACATTTGCAACCCTATATGTGTAAAAATAAGATTCCAATTGTTTTGTCGACCACTCGTTATACTAGTATTACATGGCACGCGCTTACGATCTAGCGCTCTTTGATAAATGCCGCCAAACACACCGCGCTTGCGCCTAGTTGAATTTTTGTATTTAATAAAAATGAATATATAATATTCTACGTAATAAAATGTATAAACAGTCATTATTTTAAGGAAGAAATTTGTAATGCTTTATCTTTTAATTATGTCATAGTTAAGTTTTGTCGTAATCTGTTCTTTTATGCATATAACTTATACAAATATAATTTCGATGTCTCACGTCTGCCAGGCGTCCCGTGACGGCTCAATTTTTTAAATTACAAATTCTATGTTTGTCATTGTTGATTATTGTTTTTAATTGTAAGTTTCATAAGTCTTGAACAGATGGCGCTTTAAATTAGTTTAGTGAAAGAAAACTGTAGGACCGGCTATTATAGATGGCGGCACATTTTAATTTTGAAAATAGTTTATCTTATATTTAATTCAACACGTAATAACTGAACTTAAGCAACGCGTGGCCGGGTCAGTTAGTGGACTATATTTTTGTATGAATTTTATAAATAGTTGTCAAAAAGAATTAAAAAAAAACACGGCGTTTGTGGTTGTTACCGTATGACCTTTGTCAATAATAAAACAAATATTGTGAAGGGAAACAATTTTAATATACATAATTTAAGATACATGATGATATAAACATTAAAATAGATCTGTATACTGTATCCGGTAGCGACAGAATAATGAAGATTGCAAAACTGGGTCTAACGTTTAATCTTGAAGCACACCTTGAGTATATGTCATAGTGGGAGCATCCAGCAGTCGGATCCATAGATAAGATATTATATACTGAGAGTGAATTACTTTGAGATAATTAACGACAACGTAATTATTCAATGTATGGTGTTAAAATAGTTATTTATTTATAATTAGGATTATTAGCGATCATAAAGTGTAACTATATACAACACCATAGATTAAGTACTTCGTTAAACTAAGACTTCCGTCACTTGGGTTGTCGGTAGGTGAAGGTAGGCGATTCCTTTATAAGTGCTTGCAAGAGGTTGTGCAAGGTTCAGTATTCATTATTGTTTGTGAGATCGTGAGATCTATCGTTATTGTTGCTAAGTGATAATTATTGTCTCCGAGGGCGTTGTCTCTGAGATTATTGTAAAAGCATTAAAAGAAAAAGAATCGAAGAAGTCGTCGTTTCATTTCATAGTGTTGGTCGTGTTGTGAAAATACATACTAATGGAGGATAATGCCATCCGTGTGCTCTTGGCTCTCTACAGGCTCTACATATTAATAATATTTAAAATAATCCCGTAGTAGAATTCCCGTAAAATTTGTGTAATATTAACAGTTTGATATATGTACATTCTAAATTTTATTAATCTTAATTGTTTAATAAGTAAGCCACTTACGGCACTAACAAGAAATATATTTTGTAAAGAATTTCTGTTCGATTACCCACGACACAGGATTCAGTTCCTAGTGTGGGAATCTACGGTTGATTTTTATGCCATGTAAATCATTTTGTTAAATAAAGACTTTATTATAATTATTATTATTTAGTAGATAATAGTCTCCATTTGTTTCGCAACGTACGTGCTTTTAATTCAGTTTATGATGCAGTTCTTCTGTTTGTAATATTTTTTTTCGGCTGCTTAGTGTTTGCTGAGCTTGAACCGAGTCGCTCCTTCATTACCTGTCACACTAGTTGTGATCTGATGATTTTCGAGTAGTGGAGATGTTAGAAATAAAACCTAAAAGCAATAAGGGTTGTAATAATACAACAAGATTATTTCATTTCAGGGCAAGAAGATAGGTTGTTGATATTTTGAGGTATAATGTTTAGGGACAAGAAAGGCTCTCGTCGTAAATAGAGATCCATAGAACTAATCGATTGTAGAATGCGTCGATAAATTCATGATTAAATAGACTAGTGCAGTGGTCGTCATATTTTACTGGCCACTGGCAGCAGAAATATAAGGTACAATTGCCGGTCCCACATTCTTGGTTTGGGTACTTGACGCAGCCCAAAAATTGGCATAATTTCTATAAACTGTCAATACTTCCACAATGTTTTACTGGCTAGCTCGATTGAGTAACCATTAATCGATTGCTAAACAACTAAAAATCTAATTTGCAGTTCGTTTCAAGGTTATAATAAAGTCTATCGTAGAAAAATCGCGTTCTGTAATTATTAGTTAAAGGCGTGAAAAACCCAACGGGATATTATTATATTAGCAACGTAGGAAGCGGTTGTTAATTCATAATTTATATTTTAAAAAGGATACTATATCAATCTTGCTTCGTTTCGCCTTAATTTTTTTTCTTAGTCTACCTTTTAGTAGACATATGGATCATTTGTTATGCTACCCCATAGAGACTGTTCGTTTTTCCGGAATACAAATTGAGAAAGCGAAATTGGTGTGTACCAGCCTTTGGTACAACTATTAAAATAACATAATATATATTACTATATATATAATATATAGACTAAATATTAAAATAAATGTGTCGACAAGTACGTGAATAGTCGAACTATCTTTTCAAATCGTTCCAAACATGTCCTCCTAGTTTATAAGTAATAAAATAACTATATACTTTTTACAAACTTCAGTACACTACAGAAATATTTAAGGCAAATTGCAGTAAAATGGTAAAATGGCATGCGTCATTTCAGAAATAAAAAAGTGGATGTGTTCAAGTTGCTAATAGCAATTTGAAGTTGCATTCTTAATTACAGAAAAAGAAAAATGATATTTAGGTGTTTTCGCGATTTTTTTCTAATTTTTCTCTATAAAAACCTTCCACAGAGTTCAACGAATAAATCAAATCAAAAATTACTCGTAGATACACAAATATATTTCCGCTCACTCCCGCTTTGTACTTCGTATTTTCTAAAGGTGGTAGAGCCACGCTGTAGCTATTACTAGTTTCGGCATGAATGGGTCGGCTCGTCAGGGGTACTACCACCCTCTCACAGAACACCGACGTGAAGTAACTATGCAAGTAACTATGCTTGCATTGTTGCGTTTCGTTCGGTCAGTGAGAGCGCCGGAGGCCCACCTCGTTTCCCCCTTTCCCTTCCCCTTTCTCCTTTCCTTACCCCTACCCTATACACAGGCTGGCAACCCACTTGCAACTCCCCTGGTATTGCTAGTGTCTATGGACGGTGGTGATCACTTAACATCAGGTGACCCAACAGTTCGTTTGCCGCTTTTAGCCATAAAAAAAATTCTTCGCACACACATTAGTTCAGTTAACCACGTTTGTAGAATCTGTTCTGATAGTAAATGTCTACTAAAAATGTTTGGCTGGCTAGTTACCACGTTCAAGTTGAAATCTGTCGCCAAATACCTGTTGGTGTGTTCCGGCAGCTGAATTTGATAGTGATCGTTGATAGTCCTATCTAGGTTTAACGTGTTTACCCACTTCGAGCATATCGTCATTCAACATCAGGTGGGATACTATAAAGCATAGAAGAAATGTTCTATATACGATTCATTTTTGTAAATATCGAAACTTAATCAAACGCTGCAGAGTTTGATGTAGTCCGGTGAAGCTGTTAAGACCTTGCTGGGTCAATAGCGTAGTCAGTTCGAAAAAAAAAGCTGCAGAGTTTGAAGTTGTACATATTAAAATCCAGCAACACCTTTAATCACCACTCAAGTGCGTTTACAATGATTTTTTCTTTAGCTTACTGTAGTGACATATTGTCAAATAAACAACATGAAGTATACTTTTTGTAAAATTGATGTACCAACCTGTTAAAACTAATGGATATATCCGTTATAATTATCCGCTAGGCGAGGGTA
This sequence comes from Antheraea pernyi, assembly GCA_015888305.1. Lineage (NCBI taxonomy): Eukaryota > Metazoa > Arthropoda > Insecta > Lepidoptera > Saturniidae > Antheraea > Antheraea pernyi. The sequence continues at coordinate 72,116 of MU159195.1, forward strand.
ATTCTGTTCCACTGAATATGTTAATTCTTGGATCTTTGGTCGGATAACGGGTCCTTCTATTAAATATATTTTCAGAGCCAGGACTGGATTCTGTTCAGAATATGATGATATTATTAAAATCAATTTATAAAATAATCATTATTGCAAACATTAAATTGTATAACAGAATAAAGTATTTTATATCCCTCTGTATACCCATAGGTTTCGTTACTTAATGTTACATAGAATTATACTTTGCGATACAAGATTTAATTAGCGTCTTCTTTTGCGCGGAACCTAATGTAAAAAACAGTGCCTAATAAAATCATTTGAATGTATTAAGTCCATTTACGTAATTCAGGGGCTTGTCCGTGGGATGCAGTTCTTATACCAGGCAGGTCTCCAGGAGGCTTTTGTGAGTCATCGTAGTTATCTGAAACGATTAATAAGTATGTATTAGCGTCAATACACGACCGTTGTCTAATAAATAACATACCTCTCTACAACCTGTACGCTGTTAAAAATAATACAAGAATTAAATAAATTGACGTATACCTGATTCCTGGGATGGGTATAAGGAAGGAGGCAGTGATTCAGGGGCTCGTCCGTGGGATGCAGTTTTTATACCAGGCGGGACTCCAGGAGGCTTTTGTGGGCCATCGTAGTTATCTGAAACGATTGATAAGTATGTATTAGCGTCAATACACGACCGTTGTCTAATAAATAACATACCTCTCTACAACCTGTACGCTGTTAAAAATAATACAAGAATTAAATAAATTGACGTATACCTGATTCCTGGGATGGGTATAAGGAAGGAGGCAGTGATTCAGGGGCTCGTCCGTGGGATGCAGTTCTTATACCAGGCAGGTCTCCAGGAGGCTTTTGTGGGTCATCGTAGTTATCTGAAACGATTAATAAGTATGTATTAGCGTCAATACACGACCGTTGTCTAATAAATAACATACCTCTCTACAACCTGTACGCTGTTAAAAATAATACAAGAATTAAATAAATTGACGTATACCTGATTCCTGGGATGGGTATAAGGAAGGAGGTAGTGATTCAGGGGCTCGTCCGTGGGATGCAGTTCCTATACCAGGCAGGTCTCCAGGAGGCTTTTGTGGGTCATCGTAGTTATCTGAAACGATTAATAAGTATGCATTGGCGTTAATACACGACCGTTGTCCAATAAATAACATATCTCCTTATCACTGGTACTCTGAAAGAAACTACTTATTGAGGATCGATTTTATTTTAAAAGTAGTTTTTCCCGCGACTTCGTCCTCGTGGAACCTAATGTAAAGAAGCAATGGCTAATAATATCATCTTAATTGGAGTGTCGCAGGGTGTCGAATAAAATCTAAGTCTTGAGACACCCAAGCCAACCTCACCTGCACGTGGTGCACCCTGCTGAGTAACGAACGAGGCAATGGCGAAAGCGGGGTGGTAGGCTTTTACAGCCTGACTGGGTCACAACCACCATGTATATGGCGAAAAAGCCCGTCATAGTGATTCGTTTCTGCGGGTAGCGTTTCGAGATCAGCCTGTGCATATCCAGCATTTCGCAGGCCGGCATGATAGCGGCGACCGGCGATGGATAGTATGTCACTCGGTGGTCGCCATTGTTTATATATATATATTTATATATATAGTAGGATTTTCCCCTTGTTAAAAAAAAGACGTACATAGGCCGCTATACTAAGAGTCCCTAGTCTGACGGAAGCCGCGCAAGCGCAATACGCTCGGTCATGCTTTACTAACAAGTTATGACACGAACTTATAACCTAACCTTTACCAAAAATACAGCACGTCGCGCCTAAAAAAATGCCATTAAAAAAAAAACAAAGGCTGTCCACGTTGCTCTACGAACGTCACCTTTGTCATTTATTAATTATATTATATATAAAGAGTTTCTTGTCCGTCCGTTTAATACCAAATACCTACTAGGGGCTGTAGCTCGTTGAGGAACAGGTGTAAGATTCACTGAACTCGAGGTGAGGACGATCTGAAACAATAAAACAAAGCGTTTATCTCTGTAGGAGAGCGAGTACTCATACTTGTTCGCGTTGGTGTACTGTTGAAAAAAATCCAAGCCTTTCCTTTATAGTAATCTCATGTAATTAACTAAAATAGAAGCATAACCAGTGAAACTCAATCTGTCAATACCGTCAAAAATTCAAAATTTTTGAAGTGAAAACTTCTTTAGGTGCCTTCGCGACATGACATGCTACGTAAACATGACAGTCGTATTGCGCTCGCGTGGCTTGCCTCAAACTACCAACGCATAGTATAGGTGCCTGTGTACATGTAATACAGATATTTTGCAGCTGATCATACGTTTCATTGATTAATAGACTATATAAAAATGTATTTAATTATTGCTCCGATTGCCAATAGATATGAAAACCACGCTAATGTTAATAATTGCAATACTTAATCAAATTCTGAAATTTAAATATTATGCATCGCTAGCCTGACATAAGCCGCGCAAATCAAAACGGCCGGCTCACGCTAACGTAGCAAGTCATGTCGCGAAGACACCTAAATAAGTTTTCACTTCAAAAATTTGAATTTTGATGACGCGAAATTATAAATGTATTTATTGCCAAAACGTGCTCAAGACGTCTAAGGAAGTATTCACTTCAAAAATACATATCTCTATATATTATATAAGGATATTCAGTGATAATTAAAAAACTCGAAACTATATAAATTACTATGTAAAGAAATAACGACGTCAATTTAAAAAAAAGTGCGTGCGTACAAAGTACACATGTCAGAAGTGAAACTTCTTTGGCGACCTAATTTATAAGTCTTGTTTATATTTATACAAATCTAAAACTTAAGAAAAAAAAATGATGAAAAATCTGCTTTTAGTGCAAATGATGTCACTTCCGTTGCATACCTGCGTGACGTTACATCTGTAAAAATTTTACCCTCATGCGCCTAAAGAAGTTTCACTTCAAAAAAATGAAATGATTTAAGATTATAATGTAAAAAAAGCCTAAAATATAGAATACAAATTGTGAAATACAACATATTAAATGTACTTTATGTATAAGGTACTAACTCGTTTAATGAAAATAATGTATTTATACAGGAAAAATGGGAAAAAGAAGAGTGTGAGTTCATACGCGGTAGAAGTGAAACTTAGTATTTTGATTAATTTTTAATAGAATGAGATAAATACAATATGGAGGTGGTAAACATTGGTTTTGGGCATTATTTTGTAATAGTTTAATATAAATTAACAATGTTAATAATGCACAATACAAATTTTTTAAAAGTGCGCGATAGTCACTACGATACAATAACAAGCTATAGATTTAAACGTTTCTATCTCGTTCTTTGTATATGCTTCGACGATAAGGATATATACAGAAAGGCATTACAACTCATTATATCACCACAATCACCGCCGAAAACCTATATACATGTGTTTCTTCATCTCTTTTCGTAACACATTTTCGTTTAATAAAACTCAATTTACACCGTCCCAAAAGAGGACTTCAAAAACACTATCATTTGAAACATAGGAAATTATAAGACACTAAGATAACAGAAATACATGAATGAATCATTGACATACAAAAACCCGAGATGCACACTAAACGTCTCACAGCCGGCATACAAAAATGAGTGCATAATTTTGGATTATGCACTCATTTGAAATATTCTCGCGTCGTTTGCATCCTGGTAAAACAACTTTAAATCATTCAGGTAAGGTTGAATTTGCAAAATCATAAATATAACCACGTATGTTTATTGGAGTGTTTCTGCGACCAGTTTTGAGGGCTACTTTTATTCGAGACTGTGCGTCTTGAGTTTTTGTGTATCACTGGAATGAATGAATAGTATGAGACGCAAAGACTTGAATTACTTATAAAAAAACCTATTCTACACTTCTTCCAATGAGATGTAAGTAGAATTTTAAATTGTCCAATAAAAAAAAATATAACTTATAAAAAAGCGGTACTCACCCCCAACAAGACCAGCATTGTATCCATTTTTAGTTTTAATTACAATCTTTAAAATAAATGTGATTTTTTTTTAAGAAATTCGCTCGTTTTATAGTCGCCATGTCAATTAATCATATTATTTACCCAACTGAACAAACACACGATAGTCTGATTACGATAATTATATCAAATTATTTAAGTAAATAGAATAATTTAGAACTTCAAGATATTTTCTGACTATTTTAAGTATATTTCAGTTCCAAAGATTCGAACCTACGTCCATCGAAACGGTGACCGTACACGCTATCAACTTCTTTATTTTTTGAATTTGTTCGACAAAATGACTGCACGGCACCTAATAGAATGTACAGTACAATCTATAAATAACGGTGACTGTTATTGTTAAATAGCAAGTAAAGGAAGTAAAGTATATACGATTAAAAATTTGCGATATTTTTGTTTATTCCACAAAGTTTATAAGTCTATATTTGATGTTACTGCAATTGTATAATTGAGAGCGTCTTCAGACACATCCCACGGTAGATCAAATCCTCCTGGAAAAATCACTGTTTGAGTGGAAATAAAAAATATATAAGTCACACAAGACTATGCATTTTATGGAATGTTTTACATACATTTTGTTTGATATTTTAATGTATTAAGTTATTTATTGTTACAGCTGGATAGAGATAAATCATTTGGATTATTCGCTCGACAACAAACTACTGATATAAAGAACGCTTTAATAGCACACGCGCTGGCTCCAGATGATAACATTCTAAGGAGGAAAGTAAAGCTTCTCTTGCAACTTGGAGAGTCCCTGCTTGAAACTGACCAGTGGATAAGGGTCATAGAAGCTATATTATATATACATATAATAAAAGGCTAATGGGACCAAATCTGTACAATAAATATTTTAAAGAAAAAATACACTGAGAGGGCTTAGAATCAATGACAGAACACATTTCTATAGTTTTTAAAATTTTTGTCTGTCTGTCGGTCTATCTGTCTGTCTGTCTGTCGTTTGTACAGGATTCACGCAAAAACTACTCGACGGATTTTGACGATATTTGGTATGGTAGTGGCTTATACGCCGGTATAACATCTAGGCCATGTTTTACATATATATCACATTTGTATGTTTGTTTATTTTACTTTTAAGAAAACATAAAAGAGAAGAAATTTACGCAAAAACTACTAGACAGATTTTCACGAAACTTTGTAAGGTAGTAATTTATACAGCGATATAACATACTAGCTTCTGCCCTCGACTTCGTCCGCGTGTAATAGTTACTTTCGGCTCCCAAACCCGTAAAAAACCTCTGTATTGGAACATTCTTCATTAATGCTCCATCCCCATTGGTTTTAACTTGATGATATATAATATGTATATATAGCCTGCCTCGATAAATGAGAAAATTTAACAATTTTCAAATCGGAGCAGTAATTCCTGAGATAAGCGCGTTCAAGCAAACAAACTCTTCAGCTTACTGTAACAAGGCCAAATATATACATTAAATATTTTTTGAAAACTACAATCGGGGTTAAACTACAATAGACTTAGTTATCGGTATAGAAGTCAAAAATTATCCTTTTACATTTTTTTTTGTTTGTCTGTCGGTCTGTCCCTGTGAACACGCATCACTTTGAAAGTTCTGAACCGATTTTGACGAAACATGACACAGGGATACTAATATTACAAGGGTACATTTAAGATTTTATCCCATAAAACGCAAGGGGTTCTCGGCCATAACGGGCGAAAGTAAAAAAATTGTAGTTAGTGAAATTCTTGACGGATTTTGGTAAATTTTCTTTGTACTATACCTAGCAGATAGATTAGTTATAAATTTCAACTTCCTTCTTGGGCATTACACGCTTTGAGCAGATGGGAGCTATACAGAAAAAAAGTTAGTACAAGAACCAGTAACGTCGGAAGAATAAAATTTTTAGAAAAGCTGGTTCTTTAATATATCTTTCGTTATGCTCTTCCAAACAAGGTGCAGGATATCTGGTTGCTACGAAACGTTATCTATATTAATACGCATCACACCTTTACAGGTAAAAATAATGATTAGGAAACTTTTTTTCAGTAAAAATTTCTTTTTAAACGTTATTAAAAACATTAATTTATCACTGCCAGATCCTTTTGTTATTGACAATAATGTGCCCGATGATATTCTTTATAAATAAAAATAATTAATTTCAAACCATTTTATTTTTGCCATTGCAAAGAACATATTTCTTTTTCCTAACCATTATGATATTGTTTAGGCTTCTTTTTTTTCCGAACTCACTACCCTTTTGACCAAGCGAGGTCTTAACAGCTTCACCGGACTACTGAGGCGAGTGCTTAAGGCACTCAGCCGATTTTATTTTGAAAACTAGCTCAAGGGTGCGCGGCACACCTCGGCTTTGGCTGTTGCCTGATACATGCAATTCGTGACCTATCTTTTCTTTTTTTTTTAACATGGGGATATCCCTTATGGATACGCTACCCCAAGGGGGAGAAGGTGGGTTATGTCCGACTCGCACAGACTAAAACCCCACAGTGTACCGACAGACCGTTTTGTGGGGGCGGCAAGGGATCGAACAAGCTAATCGACCTTGTAGAGCCGCCCCTACTGTCCGCCCGGCGGAAGGTGACCGCCGGGCTTCTACCTATAGAGGGACAGACCGGGTACACGTCGGTTTTTCGTGACGGTGTGCGCACGCATCGTAAATATTTACTCTCATCATTTTTCTCTAACGCGCAAAAAGAAGTATAACTTCAAAAGTAACTTATTAAATATTGAAACAATAGTACAGCGAACAAGAACGTATATCGCGATATATGAAATTAGCAGATGTTTTAGATAATTGCAGAAAACAAAAGTGGTAGAAAATTTAGGGAAATAAAATAAAATACACGTACTCGTATTAATGCAGTTGATCGAAACGACGTCTTTATTTACTTTTGTTTTTTTTTTATATCATAGAAGGCAAAAGAGCAGGTGGGCCACCTGACGTTAAGTGATTACCAACGTCCATAGACACTTGCAACACCAGGGGAGTCGCAAGTGCGTTGCCAGCCTGTGTTTAGGAGGAAGGGGAATGGGAGGTGGGAGGGGGGTAGGGCAGCTGAGATGGGCCTCTGGGCTCTCACTGACTGAACGAAACGCAACAATGCAAGCACTGTTACTTCACGTGGGTTTTTCTGTGAGAAGGTGGTACTACCCCGAGTAAGCCGACCCATTCATGCTGAAACCAGTAATAGTTTCAGCGTGACTCTACCACCTACAAAGGTTAACAAAAGAAAAGATAAGCGTTTCATTAGAAACTAGAACAATAAGAAGTTTGACTGCAGGACTCAATGGAGCAAGTATATTGCCAGCCTGTATTTGGGGGAGGGTAGGGGAGGTGCGTTTGGAGCACTCTCACTGACCGAACGAAACTCAACAAGCACTATTACTTCACGTCGGTGTTTCTGTGGGTCGGGTGGTAGTGCCCCGGGTGAGTCGACACATTCATGCTGAAACCAGTAATAGCTTCAGCGTGGCTCCTATAAGATATCCTCAGTAAAACATTAGCAAACATAAATGAAGACTCACCGGATACAACTATTGGCAAATTTCACATTTACTGTTACTCTATCTTCTAACGAAACGTACAAGGTGCCTGCATCGTCTCCTGAAACAATTTGTAAGCCAGTATTAACGTTATTGGAAATCTTTAAAGGAGGCCTTTGTGCGACAAAGCTTTAACATGTATATCTTCTATACGTATAACAATCTAAGAATGTAAATCTAACGCGTCTCTACTTTTAGATTTTTGTGAAAAAAATGTTGCAGGTATCTTGGAATAAGTAATGAAATACATTCAATCATGACACTACTACTGGTTTCAGCATGAATGGGTCGGCTCGCCCGGGGTAGTATCACCCTCTGACAGAAAACCGACGTGAAGTAACAGTACTGGCATTGTTGCGTTTTGTTCGGCGAGTGAGAGCACCGGAGGCCCATCTCGTCTTCCCCCTGCCCTTTCCCCCACTCCTCCCTTCCCCCAAACACAGGCTGGTAATGCACACAAGGGGTTGAATCCACGTTTAGTAAAAAACGAAATACCTGTCATTTTTCTGTTGTGATTTTTTCAACCATAAAAAAACTAAATTTATGGAAATCAAGCTAAGTACGTATTGAAGTATATTGCTGAAGTAAAAACGGAGTTTATTGTTTTAAATCAATACGCTTAGTTGATAACATGTTCGAACTCAGCGTCGATGGACGTAGGTTCGAATCCTAACAACTAAGTCGGAGCTCTTTCATTGAAGGAAAATCATCGAGATGAAACCATAGCATGGCGGTAAAGTTTTCTCTAAGTTCGCCTGGCTAGCTACCGTCTTCGAATTGAAAATCTGTCGCCAGGCACTTGTTTGTGTATTCCAGGACACGCACTTGAGAGCTAGTACTCGCTAGGTTTAGCGTGTTAGACCACATTGTCAATTAATATCAGATACGGTTGTAGTCAACATAAAACCTTATAAATGAAAAAAAAAAACCAAGTTTTGAACATTTTCTTTGTATCATTATACATAACATAGCACAAAATATAATATAGACATGTACAGTTGTAGGTGGTAGAGGCACGCTGAAGCTGTTACTGGTTTCAGTATGACTGGGTCGGCTCTTCCGGGGTACTACCACCCTCTTATAGAAAACCGACGTGAAGTAACAGTGTTTGCATCGTTGCATTATTTAATGCATTATACATTGCATTGTGGTAATCGTATTGTTATAAAATAATTTTATGGCTCTAAAAACTTGGCTAAAATCAGTCTATACATTTTTGAGAGCAATTCAGAAAAACGACTGATTTTAATTTATATGTACAGTTTGGGACAAAATTTTTCGTTTGCTGCAAGTTAATTACGCTTGTACAGTACTTACCAGTTTCATGAATGGGTGTCGCTAGTATTGAACTTGGGGCGGCGACGACCTGAAATTATATAATAAAGCTTCATCTCTTACAAATATATGCCATTTTCTTCGAAAAATTGTTGCCATTTTGAAGATGATTTCCCTAATGCCTCTGTTAGAGAAGCTCCGATCACTAATGGCATAGAACAGTTACAAGTATTGCGAATATACATACATCAAAAAAGTCTAAGCAACATGCATGATATTACAAATTTTACCATGTATATTAATTAATTTCTAAGTATTTACTCAAACAAAGTGCGTAGGTAAGTAAACTTTTTTGTTATTGATGACATAATGGCTGGTTGTAAAAAAAAAATCATAAAATTCAAATGACTGCGAATTCGTTTGGTTTTAAGTGCGTTTTAATTGCTACGTTTAGTCTTGATTTTATAATTTTACCAACCATTTAAATAAAGTTGGCGACAAAATTGAATTGTTAGATATTCTTTACGTCATGAAGCCACGTCACTTGATGGCAGATGAAATGTAAAGAGCTGTAGGGATGTTACAAGCGAAAAGTAATCAATCTCAGGTATCTCGACATTTTGGCATTCATAGCAGTGTTATTGTTCGTCTTTGGCAGCGCTACAATAATACAGGAGAACCCGCTGAACAGCATTCAGGCCGTAAAAGGAGTACAACCACTCGGCAAGACCGGTACATACAACTGACTGCAAGACGCCAGCCGATGTTAACCGCTCGAGAGATAAGTTTGAGGCTACAAATTTCAAGTGGTGTTGATGTAAGTCCTCAAACTGTGCGAAATCGACTGCATGAGTACGGCCTACGAGCTCGACGCCCAATCAGGTGCCCACCGATACGTCACGGGAATCCCGCTCGTCGATATGAATGGTGTAGAGAACGCATATACATGGACCCAGGAACAATGGGATAAAAAGATGTTTTCCGATGAGTCGCGATTCGGGTTTAAGCCTGATACAAGAAGGGTGCGAGTGTATCGTCGGCCCGGAAATACTGAAAGGCTCAGGTGCGTTCAGGAAGTTCATCCATACAGCGGCTCAACAGTTATGTTATGGGCGGGTATTATGAAGAACAGGCGAACTGAGCTCGTTTTTGTAAATGGAAACATGAATGCTGAAAATTACATTGAGGATATTCTCAGACCTTATGTCTACCCATTTGCACAAACCTTTGGCTCCGATTTTAGGTTAATGCATGACAATGCGCGTTCACATACAGCTCGGCGAACCAGTGAATACTTTGCAACGGAGAACATCCGGGTATTGCCCTGGCCTGCACAATCGCCAGATCTCAACCCCATCGAGCACGCATGGGACATGCTCCAGAGACGTGTTTTGAAGGACTTGGACGGAGCGACAACAACCCAACAGCTGAAGGATTTGCTACAATTCCATTGGGAGCGAATACCGCAAGATGACATAAAGAGTCTCATTAATTCAATGAATAATCGTTGCCGACAAGTTCTGAATAGCAGAGGAGACCATACTTTGTATTAAATTGTTCTATTCTTTCACAATAAATACATTTTCTTTAGAAATTTCATTTTGTAAGAAAAAAATTTAGTTTATGTATCTTAGTTTTTACAGTATATTCTAATATTGTTCATTTCTGTTATTAAAAGAACTTGTAAAGGCAACGACAGTTATTTTTATATCATAGAACCTTAAAGATATTATTTTAAAAGTAAAATACAACGTTATAATGTGAAGAACCATCCTAAAATTTAAATTAGTAAATGTTGCTTAGACTTTTTTGATGAGTTTATGTGAGGTAGTCAAATATTAAAACGTTAAAAAATGAATTTAAACCCTTAAAAACAATTTCATCACCTAATGTATTTCACTCATGCGAAACTGATGCTCATCGCTAGTTTATAATAAACTAGCGGGCCCAGCGGACGTTGCCCCGCCCAAGTAATAAAAAAACATCTAGACAAATTATATAACACAAACCTTCCCCATGAATCAATTTATCGACTGGTAAAAACCGCATGAAAATCTGTTCAGTAGTTTTTGGGCTACTCTTGAACAGACGGACAGACGCGGTAGTGGACTTTGTTTTATACTATGTAATTGATAGTGATGAGACAAAAACAAGCAAGAACAAGTAAACTTACCATAAACAAATAGAATACTGTGTAGACATACTCTTTTTTTTTAATTGATTCTGTCATATGAAGTAGTCGTATTTCTTCCACGAAGTCCTTCCCTTATCTACCCGAAATGGAACACGACGAACATTCATAGTAAAATGTGTAGTATATTTACACAAGTGGATATCATGATATATTAGACATATAGTCTTGCCATAAATACTGAAACAAAAAAAAAAAAATCTATTGCAAATAACATTACTTTTACAGTGGGTTAGTTTAATACATAAATATAAAATAATTAAAAATATAAAAAGCTTATTCGAAGTGGTCTCCATTGGCTGCAATATAGTCCTTTAAACGTTGAGGCTAGTTATCAATAGAAGCATGCACTCTTTCAATGGGAAAATTATTCACTGCCAATCGTACGGATTGTTTTAGGGACTCCAAATTATCATGGCGTTTAGAGCAAGCCATACTCTCTAAAACTGACCATAAATCATAATCCAGCGGATTAAGATCGGGACTAGACGACGGCCAGTCTTCAGCTCTGATGAAGTCCGAAACGTTCGTTTCCAACCAAGACTGCGTAGACTGAGTTTTATGACCAGGCGCCGAGTCTTGCTAGAAGGACCATTCTTGGTTATTGATCATGGTGTTGTCAAGGGGCTTCACTACCTTCTCAAGAATGGTATCTTGATACACTTGTGCCGATGTTTTGATACCAGTTCGTAAGATTAGCGCGTTTAACCTTTTAAACAAACTCTTCAGCTTTATGTATTAGTGTAGATTACTCGGATATATAATATAGTTAGTCGGGTCATAAATTCTGCAACAACATTATCATATTTCATTTTCGAATACTGGCCAATTCGACTTCTACTAATTTTCGAAGTAGAGCATTCACGATTACCGAAAATAAAACAATAAATTTGTTTTTATTTATTTTCAAAGACTGAGTAGTCGAAGAAAGAATATAGAGTTGCGGTTATCGCAATGCACCGTTGCGGTAACGTAATAAAAGAGATTTTCAACATTCTGTAAAAATTAAACGTAACACCACTGTTTGTTTATCTTACACAGAAGCAACCCAGGGGATACTAGCAAGATATTTCTCGTCAATTGAATATTAGTAGAAGTCAGGCAATTGTCAAAAATTGCTCTTGCAGTTGCTTCTTTCGGGATTGCTGTTACCCTGTTGAAGACGGAAATACTGCATATTCCACCTTCAAACTCCCATTAACAGTATAAATAGGATTTACCCTGTACGCAAAATGGGTCATTAGGCAAATTCTTACAGGCCGCATCATTAATAACATGGGACAAGTGTGCCAAGAGACATAGAGCCTATGTTGAAGTTGTTGACCAAATGTTAAAGGACAAATAAAATCTACAAGTCAGTTAACACAGTGTGCATTGTTGAAGATATAAGACACTATCAATAGATTTTTTAGATTAACTAAATCCATCTGGCCTATCACCTCACGAATTACTATAAAAATAGGCACCCATCATGCCTTTAAGAAACTTAAGTCCAATATGTGCAATGACACAAGGCTTCTAATAAAATACTTGGAAGACAATTTAATTGTGGCGATTATCCGTACTGGCCCAGCGACTGGCGGAACAGCCATGTCCCGAGAGCACCTGTGTCAGCCGGAAGCTTTGGGTGCCGTGTCGCGTGTAGATGGGATCTCAGTGCCTCGATTTCCCGAGTTGCGAGAATCCGTCCTTGTTCCAAAGCCTCCACGCGTCGTCGGTATAGGGACGCGTGGGCTCTCACTTCCAGGTCCCAGGGTGATGATCCAGCTAGTAGGCAGGTAAGAGATCGTGCGGTATCCGCGTATGACTCTGACGGCCATCACCCTTTGCGGTTTGCGAAGTTGAGCGATGTTCTTGGTTGTCTGATCATGCGCCCATATAGGGGCCCCATAGAGAGCCATTGACCGCACGAGCCCCAGGTACAGCTTCCGACAGGCGGAGTTAGATCCTCTCAAGTTGGACAGTAGGCGGGCGAGTGCGTTTGTTGTACCCATTAAACGGGGGATCAGCTGCCGGAAGTATTCCTCGAACGTCCATCAAATATCGATGAGGAGACCGAGATATCTCATGCTGGACCCGATACCGATGGACTCGCCTCCTACAATGAACTGGGATCCTTGAGGTGGCGTATTCGAGGCCCATGAAATAAAAAAGCCTCAGGTTTGTGCAAAGCCACCTTCAATCCCAGATGCTGGATCCTATCGACAACCTGAGCGACTCCCGCCGTAGCGAGAATCACAGCCTCGCAGTGCGACTTTGCCCCTGATCAGCACCAATGTATCATCTGCGTAACAAACAAGGCTGACATACCGGAGGAGTGTACCGCGCAATACCCAGTCGTATCCGATGTTCCACAGGAGAGGGCCCAGGACGGATCCTTGTGGAACACCAGACACTACGTCTCGCCGACCCAATGTTCTTCCTTCAACTGGGAAACTCACGTACCTCCCTAAGAGGTACGCCCGGACTATGCGGTGGAGGTAGGGTGGCACTCCATAATATCATCATTATTATATATATATAGATTGGCGCAGTTTGCCACGCACCGTACGGTATGGGCGTCCCCATGGATCTTGATTTAAGGTCTCGAGTAACTCCTCTCTAGCCTTTGCGTGCTCGATGGCTTTACGCAGTTCTAATTTAGCCTCTCTGTACCCTACGTAGAGCTCAGTCCCTAGTGTAGACGCGACCTGGGAGCGGCCGTGCCTTGATCGTTACCGGGTATACTGGCGACGGACCGCCACACACGCTGCGCACACTTGTGCAATTTCAGTGGTCCACCAGTACACTTGACGCTTGGCGGGCAACAGTCTCTTTATTCGGGGCATTGCTGCGTCACAGATACGCGTCATATTCGCACGCAGTGACTCTGCTTTCAAGTCGACGTCTACAGGCCTGTCTCATAATTCACCTGACACCCAGGCCTGCATAACGACAGCTTCCAGAAACGCCTCACGGTCAATACGCTTCAGCGCCCAACAAAGTCCTTCTAGTCCGGAGGTGGTTCTACGAGCTGGTCCGTTCGAGGTTTGGGTAGAGACATTAAACCGTATATAACGATGGTCCGATAGCGTCTCCACCTCTTCAAGGAATCTCCAGCCCCGAACACGGCGTGCCAGAGCACCCTGCTGTCGCACGCACGTGTTAATAGACCCTCTGTTCAGGACAAGTAGGCCTAATGTTATGGACCACTCTTCCAGAGCCTCACCCCTGACAGTCGTGGCCGGGGTACCCCACGTCGTCGATTTGGCGTTAAGGTCCCCGAGTACTAGTACGGAAAGAGGTCGGATGCGACTCACGACTGACTCTAGATCCCCGAGGAATGCCTAAAAGTTGGCGAGACTTCTGTTGGGGGATGCATACACCCCCACTACAGCTACATCACCGTGATGTGCCGCTGCATACCTTCGCCCTCTCACTATATTAGTAAAGGGAGGGGACCCAGCAGTAGCCTGGGATACTAATGCCACCGAGCCGTCAAGGTCATTCACCCAGTTATCACCAGGTGGAATAAAATACGGCTCGGACATCACGGCGACATGGATAGACCACTGCGCCATGCTTTGAAATAAAAGATCCTGGGCCCTGGCGCAATGATTCAGATTGCCTTGAATAATTGATTAATTAATACATCATACTTACTCTAACCCGGGTACAAGCTTGAACATAAATTTCTGAGACGTGCTAGTGTATGCATGTACGCTCGGGAGGATTCTGTGCGTATGGATTATGGTGATCACAACCGTATTTACGCGTGCCTATACAGATCCCACAGTGGTGACATAGACACATCACGACACTTTGAACACCTGCAACTGAAGGCTGATAGACTACTCGATGACAATAATTCTACAGTGCTTTAGATGAGGAAAAATTAGAAAACACTTGTAAATTGTAGTGAAATCCAGCGAGAGGGACCATGAAATGTGGCTCGAATGTGGTCCAGTCACTTGATTCTTTTCACCTCCATTGATTATGGTGTTTTCTAAGGTGATATGTGGACTGTTTGCGTTTGTGGCATTTTGGCGGTTTGCGTGGGCAAGGGTATCGCGGGAAAAATGCTCAATCGTAGGATCCAAGAGTATGTAATCGATTGAGCTAAGATAGAATATAAATATACACGCTTACTCGGCAAAGACTGATCACTGGTTTCGGCAGTATTTTGTGTCCGTATCCAATCAGTAGGCGGGTCACATAAAATGTATTTACTATTCACTCACGAACTGATCTGCGTACTGGTTCGTGATACAG
Source organism: Antheraea pernyi (assembly GCA_015888305.1). Classification (NCBI taxonomy): domain Eukaryota; kingdom Metazoa; phylum Arthropoda; class Insecta; order Lepidoptera; family Saturniidae; genus Antheraea; species Antheraea pernyi. The sequence continues at coordinate 87,379 of MU159195.1, forward strand.
AGAGTTCATGTCTATTTACCGGCACGTATCATTGCGTACACTGCACTGGCGATGCGGCCGAGCACTAGCGGTAATCTATGGAGAAAGGGATCGAGTTGGGGGGCGGAGGAGGGGGGAAGCCAGGAGCTGCCCTTGCGCGTTAAACTACCTAATATAATAACTACCAACTTGTATAAATAAAGAATATAAATGACATCATTATTTATTATTAATATCATTAATACAAAACTAATGCAAACATGAATTACATTAAATATTATAAAAATATTCATAAGATCTGGTAGTGATCGTAAATGTGATTTAGTATTGAATCTTCTAGAAGAATTTGGTTTCTTTGTTATACACTGGAAATGATTAATATGTCGTCAAAATATGGTTGTCATTGTACTACTTTCCACTGAAAGCAATTTGATGATGTAGAGGGTTCTTCTGATAACGTTGTGATTGCTCCAGTTTTGTATTTCTATAGTTTTGAATGTCTGTAATAAAAATAGTGAAGACGTAATTATTTATTGTATCATTCATAGTTTTTATTATATATAACTTAGCGGATGTCCTACTTGACTCTAAGTGATATACATCGTCACGAGGTTAAAGTTTCGTATTGGGTTTGTGTTATATTTTTAGTAAAGTTAAAAATGGACAAACCACGGACTGTTTGACTAGAATTGAATACAATAAAGTAGAATCTTGATTCTGACCTCGAATAACTTTAGAACTAGTCAAGTTAGCAAAAAATTACAAGTGCCCTTTTCTCTAAAGCTTTAATTTAGCTATAAGAATATTTATGTGTCCATATAATCTGTTTATTAGTTCATGACTTTAAAAAATCAAAAGTAATAAAAGAACTTGACCCATGTAATTCCCATTTAAAAATGTGGGTGTCGTGAGGCGCGAGTTAATTTTAACATTAAGACCTATTTAATAGAAAATATATTTACTCTATTACAACCTATTTCGGTTTTTAATGCAAAAAACTATCTCTATTCTAGAGTACTAATAATTGGAAGATTGGAAACTACAGCCAAGAGCGGACAGTATACATGGAACCGGAACTGAATTACACCACAAACCAATTATCCTATGCCTTATAAAATATAACGTTCTTTTTAAAACGCATCTTTATTTCAACAATAAATTATCTATACATGCATAACACGCTTGGTGTTTGTGATACTTATCACAGTATTCGGTCCGATATTATCTCACTGGTTTGGCTTGCTAATAATACTCATTTTTAATAAATTACCTTTACACGTAATATCAGTATGAATAGTCAAAACATATATGTTTCAACAGAGGTCTAAATGCTAATATCGTTCAAGAGTAGAAACTCCAAAATTTATGTTGGTGTATGTAATTGCGATCCCCGTGAGCATGCATATAGAGTAGGTTATAAAAATATAAATCTATGCTTGGAACTAATTTGTTTGTAGGAATTATGGGGCATCATGTTGCAACGATACGACGACAATAATAATACTTTTGGACAAACACAGCATTCGGTTCGTACGAGATATCATTCGCCGCGAGACGTACTGGTAAAAACTTTGATGTCTAGAAATATACTATTGTATTACACTTAACACTTAAATGTTATGAATAGTCCTTTCTGCCAACGAGTTAAGGTCTAACGCAAAATCCTAGATCTCAATTAACATTAATATTTATGATTTTTGATTGATATGATTTTACAAATAGTTTAACATACCAAGCTGAAATTTGTTTTTAACGTTCCAATGTTAACCCGTTGCTCCAGATAGTATTCCAAGTAAATTTGTTGCTACTGTATTTAAACCTCTAACTAAACTTGAATTTTCTAGTAATTCTGCAATTAAGACATCCATAATTATTACAAGTGTTTCGAAAAGTGACTCGCTCATTTTTAATTGTGGCTAGTAAATACCTGAACGTATTAATGATACTCAGTTTACGTTATGTAAGTTGCAAAGTTGGTTTAACTTAAACTTTCATTAAAAATGAATACACTCATTATTTTTCATATATATTGTAGGTGTTTTAGCATTTGAACACATTAGTTAAAAATGGTAAGCACGTTAAACATAAAAAAACTAGATCTCAACTGCAGCTGCCGGAACACATCTATAGGTATTTGACGATAGGTTTTTACTTGAGGACGGTAGCTAGATAGGCGAATTTAGACATTTAGACAATTTAGGAAAACGTTTTAGGTGTAATCTTGTTTAGAATAAATCTCAAAATGTCTCAAATGAGACTGAATTAAAAGAGATTGGATATATACAAATAAAATAGGAAACAAATCAAAAGAGGATGCCAAATAACATTAAGTATATGCATAGAAATAGAATAATAACTTATAAATAAGCTAGCTTTAAGTATTTCAAATAAAATCTCGGATTATGTCTGAGGGTACGGGGCTGTTTATAATTTTTTTTGTCTCAAATGGCATTAATATTGATGATTTTTTTTTAAAAATCTGTCAATCTTTCAATTAATTCAGAAATTTAACTTGTAAGCGATATAGCCTTACATACTTATAATACAGCTCGTGATTTACCAGCTAGTCTTGAAACCAATTCTTTTACTGCTGAAGGTAGTCCACCAAATAACATAAAGTTTCCAGATGCACCTCCCACCACTCCAACCGATCCTCCAGGCATAATCCCTGCAGCTCCATTTACTTTTCCAGACGCGTTTCCCATCACTCCAAATAATTCTCCAGGTATACTTCCTGTAGCATCAGTTAGTCCTCTAGATATATTCCCCACCGCTCCAAGTATACCACCTGCATGTTCAGTTAGATTTCCAGCTGTACCCACCACAGATCCAACTAATCCTCCAGGTGTACCTACTGTACCTTCAGTTACTACTCCAGATGAATTTCCCACCACTCCAAATATACCTCCTGCATCTTTAGTTAGATTTCCAGCTGTACCCATCACAGATCCAATTAATCCTCCAGATGTACTTCCTGTACCTTCAGTTACTTCTCCAAATGTACCTAACACCGGTCCAAGTATGCCTTCTGCATCTTCAGTTAGACTTCTAGCTGTACCCACCACAGCTCCATTGAGTCCTGCAGTCAAACTTCTTATTGTTCTAGTTTCTAATGAAACGCTTATCTTTTCTTTTGTTAACCTTTGTAGGTGGTAGAGTCACGCTGAAACTATTACTGGTTTCAGCATGAATGGGTCGGCTTACTCGGGGTAGTACCACCTTCTCACAGAAAAACCCACGTGAAGTAACAGTGCTTGCATTGTTGCGTTTCGTTCAGTCAGTGAGAGCCCAGAGGCCCATCTCAGCTGCCCTACCCCCCTCCCACCTCCCATTCCCCTTCCTCCTAAACACAGGCTGGCAACGCACTTGCGACTCCCCTGGTGCTGCCAGTGTCTATGGACGGTGGTGATCACTTAACATCAGGTGACCTACCTGTTCATTTGCCTCCTATGATATAAAAAAAAACGTTTTATAGAAAGACATTAATTATTACGCTTTAGGAATTTAATAATGCTCTAACTTTGGCAACTGATTTGAACTCTTTGAAGTGAAACTTCTTATGGGAAGGCTGTTAAATTTTGATCGGCAACCGTTTTGTGTGCCGAAAAGTGGTGCGCGCAAACACTGTATCGGGTATAGTACTGAAAGCACCGGTTCACGTTCGATCACCGAAGATAAGCAATGTCGGGCGCCGTCAGCTTTTGGATGCGTGATCGCCTGGGAACACCGTGTAACGTTTTTTTTTGTTGTATTTATAAAATTAAAATATCCCTCTGTATTTTCTTTTTGTTGTATTTGTAAAATTAAAATATCCCTCTGTATTACAAAAAGTGTACTGAATATATAGGAAGCACCGATTCACGTCCGATCACCGAAGATAAGCAATGTCGGACGCCGTCAGTATTTGGATGCGTGATCGCCTGGGAACATCGTGTAACGTTTTTTTTTGTTGTATTTGTAAAATTAAAATATCCTTGAATAAATATACTTGAGTTAGACTAGCTGTGCCCGCGATTATGTCCGCATGGAACCTAATGGAAAAAAAAAAACAGTGACTTATTTATTTTTCTCTCGTACTTAAGTCGCGTCGTCATTAAAACTAAAATAACTTTTGATAGACCGTACCGATTTAAATAAAACAAAAATCAAATGTTACTCGAGGATATGCTTTATGGTTTTATTTATGGTCTTATGGTTTTATCGTGAACACAGTACTTTACCGCAAAAAAATTAAAAAGTACTGACACGTTAGATCTACATTCTTATTATATATATAGATATAATATAAAACAATAACAGACACTTGAATCATTCTCATTGCATGGAATGTCATGTAGTGGATTTTTTTTTCATAATCTTGTGTTATTTGTCTCTATGTTTTGTAATATCGGTTGTTTGGTTATTGTGCACAAGTATTATTATTAATTATAATAGTATTGTATTCTATTCTATCGGCTACACTTGAATGTGCACAAGATCTGCACCAATTAATTCCACCGTCTCCGTTTCATCTTAGGACTACCAGACGCCGTACGGGGCTCCATTCATTCGCGGTTGACATATCATTCATCCGGACGAAGTGCTTTGCGTCGTCATTTATTATGAGAACCTCGAAGGAGTGGAATACGCTGCCTGCGTCTGTTTTTCCTGAAGTGTATGATGAAGTGATCTTCAAAAGAAGAGTGAATGTGCATTTACTCGGTGAACGCGTTACATCCTAGGCCCCGTCCTCACTTTCCATCAGGTGTGACAGAGGTCAAGCGTAACACAGTTTATTATAAAAAAAAAAGAAAAAAAAGTGAAGTGTATGAAAAATAATACCATGGAGCAAGGATTCCGAGATGCCACAAAAATTCCTTGGAAAGTTCTAACAAGAAAGCCACCATTTTGTTAGAACATTAAAATGTTCGCAAGAAATTTGTAACATTCATTACCTTCACGATAATCGCAGTAATAATCTACTAGAAGATTGTTTGCCAACAATAAAACTAAAAGAAACAGTAACTCACCCGATTGAGAGATAGGCGATGGTGAAACGTCACTCAAGATGGCGAGAATCTGAAAATTGAATACTTTTACATAGGGATAGTATCTTGGATCTATGATCTATTGTGTACTGAAAAATAATCAGATTAGTTTGTAAAAGACATCTCAACGATCACCATGATCGGTATTGATGATGGCGATGATCACCTTCACAATGTTTTTCGTCCGTCTACCTCATGCCGCATTACAACAGAGGCCGCGGATTAGGGATAAAGTGCAAAGCGCTCGGCAGAGCAATCAAACCCAGTATGGTGGTGCCGATCGCTCAATTGAAAATAATTCAATGACTTAAATAAATATTGTGCTCCACTTCCCATTATCATTCCCATTTTCTAATTATGAAGTTAATATTAAAAACGCGATGTTAATACCCTAAATCGAATGGCTTAAAAAAAATCAGATAAACGCCTATGATCCGAAAAAAAATTTCTCTTGCATTGTGGGTTCAAAAACCGCACAATATTATTTTATTGGTTCTAAAAAAAAATTTTATGTGTTTTGACAACCACACGACAGAAGTGAAAACTTATAATATACATAATATTATTTTATTATTATAGTACGTAATAATAAAACCGTAATTATTAGAAAAATGCGCTCATGATTACCAGTTTGACACAGTTTCTAGTATTTAACAATTTAATAATCTTCCGGCCAGTGATTTCCCTCCTTCCTATAATATGGGGTCCTTCAAGCGTAACGTGAAGAGACATTTATGCAGGCCGGCATGACAGCGACGGCCGGTGAGGGATAGCTTGTCTCTCAGTAGTCGCCATTGTTTTTAAATTATATTGTGCTCACCATCAGACGCAGTACAGTCACTTTGCCGTGCTACGATTTAAAAAAAATTCAGATCATATGTCTTTTACGAAATGAAGCTTTTCAATATTTTTTTGGACATCAAATTCAAAGCGTGCGAACTGAATAATGATTTTATATATTAAAACTCACCACAAACAAGAATAATATAGACGATAATTGTGCCATTTTGATTTTTAAACTTCGCCGGCGAACCTCAAGACGGAACTAACTTTTATCGAATAAAATTTATTATATACCATATATTCAAAGCTAACATTGATATAAGAAAGTAAACATTATTACAACTTGCCTTCTTTTACATATAACAATATATAAAAGGTATCTGTCTGCACTTTTTTATATCATAGGAGGAAAACGAACCGGTGGGTCACCTGAAGTTAAGTGATCACCGCCGTCCATATATAGTAACAACACCAAGGGAGTCGCAAGCGCGTTGCCAGCCTATGTGGGCCGAAGGGGGGGAAGGTGAGAGAGTGGGAGAAAGGGGGGAGGTGGTCCTCCGGTGCTCTCTCTGACCGAACGAAACGCAACAATGCAAGGACTGTTACTTGACGTCAATGTTTCTGTAAGTTGGGTGGTACTACCCCGGAGGAGCCAACCCATTCATGCTGAAACCAGTAATACCTTCAGCGTGCCTTTACCACCAACGCAACTAAATTTATAAATGATATTCGAACAAGAAATATATCAAAGGCACAAGGAATAAGATTTAAAATGATCGTAGTCCGGTGAAGCTGTTAAGACCTTGTAAGGTCAATAGCATAGTCAGTTCGAAAAAAAAATATTTAAAATGTATTGTGATTCTTTAGAATGTGTTAATAAAGAATGTAGAAATTGCAGAATCACGTTACTTACATCTTTCTATGAAATATTAAAATTAATTTATGATTTAATTGTAGAAATTGGTAATAGATAGTTCTGTAAAATTGACAAGTTTTTAACTGACATTATTATGATTGACTCTTTACGAAATCATTTTATGACAGTTGTCGAGGAACTAAGTGAATCGACTTGTTTTTTACGAATGATCCAGCTTCTTCTTATAAACAATACCTTGGGCTTCAATATTATCCCAAGTTATAAGCAGAAATTATATTTTAAGTTGTTATAACATATTTTATGTTGTTATAAATAAATTCCAGGACTGACCATTGAATTTGGCACCCATAAAGATCTCACACCTTTTGTCGTTGAAGTCAACAACCGAGCCATATATTGAACTAGGCTCCCATTTCACATTTATGTTTTTGATGGGATTATATCACACGCGGACGAAGGCACGGGAACAGCTAGTACAACAATAAGAACAATGCGCTGTGTACTGACCATAAATTAATATAGAACTTTTTTTAAACGCATTACTATATAATTTATTATATCCAAACACATAAATAAGCAATATAATGAATAATTATCTAATTTTAATGTTTGTCAAATCAATATAGAATTTTAATAATTAGTTTAACTGTTTCAGAAAACGAGGTGCCGATTCAAGAACTTTGATTATTGCGTAAAATGATAAAATACCAACCTATGTGTTAATTTTCTATGTGTTAAATAGGCGCAGTGGGGGAGGCCAGGGAGCTCTGCACATTACCCTCCCGGCGACGGCGGCTAAAGAGCTCTTTCAAGTCGGCAAGATCTTGGTCGGCTGGAGTATGGCTCAGGTGGTCCTGTTGAGCGAGAAGCCCATGCGCTGTTACAAGTGCATTTCCCCCCCTTATAACGGAGGAAGAGATGGGGAGAGCGCTACAGCACCTCCGCAATCGAAGGAGAGCGCCCGGTCCGGATGATGTCCCGGGTCGGGTGTTCGCGGTCGCGTTGGACCATATAGGGGGTGGTTTCGGGGACTACTCGACCGTTATCTGGAGGTTGGGCGGTTCCCGAAACCCTGGAAGCAGGGGCGGCTATGCCTACTGGTAAAGGTGGCCGCCCCCAGGAAAGCGCGTCCGCGTATCGGCCCTTGGTGCTGTTGGACGACTCCGGGAAGGTCCTGGAGAGAGTTGTTGCTTTCCGGGTCGTCCAGCACCTGAAGGTTCCACAGTGGACGCCCTGACCCTTCTTAAGTCGCTGTCTATGGATGCGACCTCCCAAGGGGAGAGACTTGTGGCAGTGTCCTTGGACATCGCTAACGTCTTCAACAGCCTACCGCACAGTGTACCGCACGGGAGGCACTCCGGTATTTCGGTGTGCAACCGCGAAACCGCGCGCGCGAAATACCGCGCAACATACTCTATCTGAGTGTGCTGCGTGGGAGAGACAGCACCGCATTCTAACTGCGGCGGTAGGGTTGGATTTGTCGCTGCCGAGTGTGGTTTCGGCCATGCTCGGCAACGAAGAGGCTTGGAATGCGATGGCCTCCTTCTGCGATGACGTCATCTCGCAGAAGGAGGCGGCGGAGAAGGTACGCGAAGATAACCCTCTGAGTGGCCCTCTTCGACAACGGAGGACCGGAGGGAGGAGGCGACGATTTGCCCTCCTCCTCCCTCCACCGTAGCCGGACCTGAAGGGATGGGCCGGGGGGCCCATCTCCTCATTGCACAGGTCCGGTAGACGAGGGGAGGCAGCTGGTGTGTGCCCGGTCTGTCTCCCTATTAGGATGGAGCCCGGCGTCCACCTTCCGCAGGGCGGACCGTTGGGGCGGCTATCCAAGGGGAATAGCGTAGATCGATCCCTTGCCGCTCCAACAGTACGGTCGGATGGTACACCGTGGGGTTTTAGTCCGTGCAAATCGGACATAACCCATCCTCTCCCCCGAGAGGGTGGCGTATCCATAAGGGATTTCCCCAAGTTAATAAAAAAAAAGTGTGATTTACTCCATCTTATATCCTTAAGACGTCTCCAGAGATAATTTAAACTAATCAAATTATTTCAATCAATATAATGTAACTTACTATAGTTATTTTACAGGATCGCAGGACTTTGAAACTACCATGAACTCATCATATTTCAAAATATTTATAAAAACACACCAGTCTCTATTGATTATACTCTAAACACTGAAGCCACTTAGCAACCAGTTATAATTACAGTATACACATACACATCGCCTTTAGTTAAATCATCTACAGCATCAAAATTGACGGATTCTCACTGCAAACCTTGTGATGAAAAATTACTAGTAGCCATGAAGACCAGGACTACTCCACAGTTATTTCGGAGACATATTAAGAATTATTAATGTAACAAGATCTACTGTAAGCCAGCTCTTGATCCCGTGTGTGTTCTTTTGTATTCAGTAACTATCAGTAAATTAGACCTCTCACAAATATCATTTTCATTACTTTATAGATTTCTCATTTTACATAATCATGTGTTTAATTCTGTTCCATAGTTGTAATAAATATTATTATGAGTAATATAAGATGTTTATTATTTTACAACACCTTTTTAAGAGTTTCCTTTTAGCTGATAAGAATTCAAGTAATATGATTGTTAGTATTACACTAAATATACTTTCTAAGGATAAACTCACTTCGTTTTAGGTACGTAAGATTGGTACCTTATTTATTTATTTATTAAAGGACAGCTAGTGACCCATGTACCACACATGAAATGACGTTATATGTGAATAATTTATAGATACATTGGTCTTTAAAAGCTATCACAGCATGCGTTACATGGTAAACATACTAAATCAAAACACTACAAAAACAAACACAATACAAACTTAAATAATAAAAAATAATCCTAGGTAGCTAATACAGTAGAAATATTATGATACAGTGGAATGAAAATGTTCAGTAACAAGAATAGGAAATACAATATCAAAAACGGAAACATAGTAAAGTTATTGTTTGTAAATTGTTAGGAAGTAAAATTTATGTCTCTCTATCTTATTATATGGTTAATACTTTTTTAACCTTATAAGTTATAGCGTGTGACCACAATTTAATGTATGTTAAGTAACAATATGGTCTAAGATGATAACTGTTGGAACACACAAAATACCTACAGAGGTATTAAAGGTGTAAGTTAGTCAGACGAGTTTAAAAATAATCTTACGGCCAATGCTACGGGTTCACGATGCTTTCCTTCGCCAAAAGGTCCGACACATGGGCAAGAATTTGAACCTACGTTAATTGACCCCGATGAACTACCATCGTTCCAAATAAAGCAGAAAAATAAACCGAAATTCGCTTACATTTACATTACAAATATTAGCGAAAATACAAAACATACTAAATATTTTAAAATCAGTTATAGCCTTGAAAGTGAAACAAGTAACGAATTTTTACAATCTCCGCAAAATTAAACTGAGTTCATGAATTTCAAACAACTGAACAAGCACCTGTTACTGACGTGTATTTATTTAAACGAAGCCTCCAAATCCTCTTTTTTTGATTGTACATAATAAATTTGTATAAGAATTCTAATAGAGGAATAATTAAGACAATGGAGTTGTTAATTTTATTTCATGAATATGTAATAAGCGATTAGAAATTCCTGTACATTGAGTCCTGGGCTGACGTAGTTCCAAGCCTCTAGTAAAAAAGATTTTACGCAGCACTAGTTATATGCATATAACAACTAATAGATACAGGACTGGCATCAAATACTTCTATGTCAGTAAAAAACAATTTAAAACTGGAATTCATTCAAATTTAGAATATAAGGACCTTTGCTAAATCATAAATTGCGAGTTTTGTGTATCAACTTAATATTGGATATTAATCACAGAGCACAGCAGAGTTTTTATATAGCACATCATGATCAGCCTGTAAGGAACCCACTGTGAGGTCATAAGCCTCTTCCAGAAGAAAACTATGGATATAACCATCACGCCAGCCCATGACATATTAGCAATTTCAAACTCCGGGAAATCTACAGTTCTATCTTATTCCCACAAATGATGGTAGTTCAAAAACGTTTCTTAAGTTCTGGCTTCCTCGCGATATTTTTCTTCACCATTAGCCAGTAGTGTAATCTATTTAAATAAGTAAATGAAGATGAATTCCGAGAAGAATTATTTGGTTCACCTCGGCGCTTGTACCTGCCGATATTTGATTAAAAGTTCACCGGTGAAACCACTGGACCGCTTCGATTTTTACCTACTTATATATAACAGCGACAAGCGACAGCGACTTTGTTAAAAAGGCAATAAAAACTTTCGGGAAACATCGACTACACAATCTCGATGCAAAACGCCTCTCCGCAAAGAACCGCTACAAGCCTTCCTATTTTTACGCCCTAAATTTTTTCGGTCAGTTACACTGTGCGCCTTGTAACCGTACCTTTAAAACAAAATCTGGTTTCGCGAGCCACATTCGCTCTTATTCACGAAATTAACAAGATTCGCTGTTGACGGACACGTCAAGGCGGACATCATCATTATATGTCATGTGTCTGCACTGAAATTATCTTGTAACATATTTTATAAAAAACTGAATGAACTACAATCTTTTTTTAAATACTTATTTAAACTACTTTATGGTACAAATGGTTATATTTTTTACAAGGACCAATTAGCAATATAATTGCACCACTTATCCCTACTTTTAGAATCGACTTAAAGTTGCGACATATTTATAGTTGCTATATAGATTTGAAATGGACAAATAGTACAAAAACATCTGGTAAACAAGTCTGGTTTTTTGGCTTTTACAGCGACTAGACTAAGAGATTTTCCACGGTGTATGTACGTACGACGTATTACATTATTATACTTTTGTAAATAATAAAACGAATTGTAATGTAAAACAATTTTAATACAAATATAATTTAAGATACATAATTACATAAACATTAAAATAGATTTGAACAATGTACCCGGTAGCGACAGAATAATGAAGATTGCAAACTGGGTCTAGTGTTTAACCTTGAAGCACACCTTGCGTATACAATGATAGGTAGAATTATGTTAATAATAATCCCGTAGTTGATAATAGTCTCCATTTGTTTTGCAACGAACTTGTTTTCGATTCAGTTCATGATGCAGTTCTTCTGTTTATAATAATTTTATTCGATTGCTGAGCTTGCACCGAGTCGTTCCTTCATTATCTGTCACATTCGTTGTTAATTGATGATTTGCAAGTATTAGAGATGTTAAAAATAAAACCTAAAAAAACAATAACGAATGTTATAACACAGCAAGATTATTTCATATCAGAGCAAGAAGATAGGTTGTTGATGTTTTCAGGTATAATGACGATTTCGGGAGACTAAAGTCTATTGTTCTAATCAAAATTCTAGAGAACTAAACGATCGAAGAATGCCTCGATACATTAACGATTAAATAGACTAGAGCAGTGATCGTCATAATTTGCTAGCCAATGGTAACATAGAACCATGTGAGGTACAACTGCGAACCGCGCATTCATGGCTTGGTTAGTTGGTAACTGTTAAAAACGATTTCCCTAAAGATTTTGTATGGCAATAGTAATTCTTCTAAAATCATTTATTAGCCAGTTCAATTGTCAACACATGAAAGAATAATTTAAAAATACATTAAGTATAATAACAATTTTTTACTAAGTTTTGTAATAAATCAGATATTATTTTGAAACTACACTGCCACCAGTCAGTTCTACATTTCTTTGTATAGAACTTAAACCTTTATGGCTTAGAACAATCGAGGGATTAACTACATTTGTAAATACAGTTTTGATAGTAATTGTCTGCTAAAAATTACTATGTCGCGGACTGCTCAACATTATCCTTAATAATTGTTACATATTATGATGCCTTAGTTGATAGTATATTCAGACACCTTCCCCCAAAACACAGGCTGGCAACGCACTTGCGACTCCTCTGGTGTTGCTATTATCTATGGACGGTGGTGATCAATTAACCTCCGGTGACCCACCTGTTCGTTTGCCCCCTATGATATAAGAAATAATAATAAATGAACTACATGTTGTATACTTTCTTAATATTGATATACTAACCTGTTAAAATTAATAAATATATGGTAACTTGTGGATCTCTTTGACCGTCAATTAAAAACAGGTTATCCGCTAGAAGAGGAAAATACTGTTCCAGTGAATACGTTAGTTCTCGGAGATTTAGGTGGTTGACGACCTCTGTTAAATATATCTCCATAGCCAGAACTGGATTCTGTTCAAAATTTAATAGTATTGTTAAAACACTTTTATAAAACAACTAGCTGTGCCCGCGACTTCGTCTGCGTGCAAGCTTATGTAAAAAATAGTGATTAATAAAGTCATTTCAAAGTTAATTTATACTTAATTAATACTTTTCTCTCGACCTTACGCCGCGTTGTCATTAATTAATAACTACACTAACTTTTGATACAGTGGACCGATTTTATTAAGACAAAGACTAAACAATACTCGAAGTTATGCTTTATGATTTTCTTGCTGAGGTTTTATCGTAAGCGTAGAAATTTACAAGACAGACGTTTACAAGAATTATTAAAATGTATTTTATTACTTATCCCTAGACACAAGCATCAATTTTTTTTTACAAATTAACTTGTTTTTTTATAATATAATAAGTTCCACGCGGACACGACTAGTTATTAATATAATATAATAAATATTTATCTATTTAGCGGGTAAAAGTGGCCCTGCTTAAAATCCAGCACAAGACGCAGTTAATCAATAATTTGAGATTTCATACAATTTATAATTATTAGGTTCTAATAATAATATAGTCGTAATCCCTTCAGAGATTTTCTATATGACGAGGGAATCGAATCGTGTGTTATTTAATGGTATACCTCAGCTCTAGCTACTTTTGAGCCATTCAACTAACTAAATAGTAAACTTTAGATAACTATACTTTATATAATCTTATGGTGGTAGAGCCACGCTGTAGCTATTATTGGTTTCAGCGTGAATGAGTCGGCTCTCGCGGGGTAGTACCACACTTTCATAGACAACCGACGTGAAGTAACAGTGCTTGCATTGTTGCGATTCGTTCGGTCAGTGAGAGCGCCAGAGTCCCACTTCCCTTCCCGCCCTCCTCCCTCATACACAGGTTGGCAACGCACTCCCCTGGTGTTGCTAATGTCTATGGTGTGGTAATGTGGTGGTGATCACTTAACCAACCTGACCAACCTGTTCGTTTGCCTGCAAAGATATTTTTAAAAAAAACTACACCCTACAAGCATACAACAGTGAGTACTATAAACAAAATACAATACGTAAAATTATTACATGCGACGCGACCCACTTTATTTGTCGAAAGCGATTCATTGTCTCTTTGAAACATTTTATATAATTTGCTAACTAAATATAATAAGCAATAATATCTTCAAATATAGATAAATTAATTAGTTTGTCAACATTCAAGATTCTTAGAAAATATCTCAAACTAAGGAAAACTGAATAATATAACTTACCTTGTGAAGCGCACTCCTGCGCTAACTCAGTAACATTATACATTTTTAAAGAAGCGTTTCCATTGTCACCAGTAACATATTGAATACTTATATCATTGTTTAATGGCACGCCTAATGACATTGCTTTGCCTGAAACAGATTAAAACCTATATTATATTGTTAATTTTTTTCATATTTTGAGAGACCAACTTAGACGTCAAATTTCAGAATAATAATATTTTTATTAATTTTATTTATTACTAGCTTCTATATCCGACTTCGTCCGCGTGGAATAGTTACTTTTAGGCTAACTGACACGCAGCGGAGGCTATTAAAATGAAAAAAAAAACGATTTTGAAACATTCTCCATTGCTGCGCCACTAAGACTGAAATATTTTTTCAAATCCGACTAGTACTTCCTGAGATTTGCGCGTTCAAGCAAACAAACTCTTCAGCTGTATAATATTAAATATATATTATTATAGATTGACCTAATTAAGGTTCAGATTTATTTGCTTGTAAGAGACGCACATAAGCACATAAGGAAGGTTTGGGCATAGTCACAACGTCATCTTACACCGCATTGCAAATTTCTAACTGCGACAAATTCAGTTTTATATGTTTCCATCCCCATGTTGCTATGTAAAGGGTATTGATTAACATCATAAGACCTGAGATACCCAAGCCAACTTCACCTGCATGCGGTGCCCCAGCTGAATAACGAACGAGGCAATGGCGAAAGCGGGGTGGTAGGGATTTACAGCCTGACTGGGTCGCAACCATCATGTATATGGCGAAAAAGCCCGTCATAGTGATTCGCTTCTGCGGATCGCGTTTCGGGATCAGCCTGTGCATATCCAGCTATTCGCAGGCCGGCATGACAGCGACGACCGGCGATGGATATCGTGTCACTCGGTGGTCGCCATTGTTTTTGAATTGTACTGTGCTTACCATCAGGCATAGTGCAGTAATTTTGCCGTGCTACAATAAAAAATATAAAAATATATACGATGGTAGGTAATACATTATTTCTCAGGCTCAGATTTCCTCACGATGTTACCTTCACCGTCATCCGATAGTGTTACCAATTTAACATTAGTAAATGTACGCAAATTCCGAAAAACCCGCTGATACATGCCGGGGTACGAACCTGCAGACATCGGATTGATATTCCACCGGTCAGACCACTAGATTACGACCAAGGTATACACCGAACTGTCATCACATCAGTAAAATATCTGATTCACAATGTACTTCCCAGGTCTCTACATCGGAACACTCCATATAATGCTATACTAAAACCTATACTGCTATATTGTCCTATATATGATAGTGCTACATTTTTCCTTCAGTTTAGGTTTCCCGACGATCTTTTTCTCCAGTCAGTGATATTACCAATTTGGAATATTAAATGTACGCGAATTACCAAAAATTCACCGGAATTATCATGCGGACATCGAATTTGTACAATGTATTGGATGATAAACCAAAAATATAGATACGAAATTTAAAAAAAATTGAGGTCCTCATAAGGACTGTCGACAGAAGTAAAAACTCAAAACAAAGGAATAACTATGATCTTATTTTATTTAAATTTCATAATTTGTAAATTGAAATTATTATCATTAGGTATGTTTTCACATCTATTGTCACTCCGAACGATAATTATACAGTTTATTAATTAATTAAACATATACTGGTCTGCACAATCTCCACATAAAATATTAATATTAGATGTACACAGGCTCTTATACTACGCGTCGCTAGAATGACGCAAGCCGCGCAAGCGCAATACGATTGGTCACGCTTACTAGCATGTCACGACGCGAAATCAGAAATTTATATCCTGCTAAAAATACCACTCAACGCGTCTAAAGAAGTGTTTTGTAGATGGTAGAGCCATGCTGAAGCTATTACTGGTTTCAGAATGAATGGGTCGGCTCGGCCGGGGTATTACCACCCGACTCACAGAAACACACACGTGAAGTAATAGTGCTTGCTTTGTTGCGTCTCGTTCGGTCAGTGAGACAGCCGGAGGCCCAACTCTCTTCCCTTTCCCTTCTCCACTCTCCCTTCCCCCCAAAACACAAGCTGGCGACGCATTTGGGACTCCCCTGGTGTTGCAAGTGTCTATGGACGGTGCTGATCACTTCATCAGGTGACCCACTTGTTCGTTTGCCGCCTATGATATAACAAAAGTGTTCACTACAAAAAATTTGACGTATACCTAGTTCATAGCATGGGTGTAATGAGGAAGGCAGTAGTGCAGGGGCTCGTCCGTGCGATGCAGTTCTTATATCAGGTGGGCTTTGAACACGTTTTGATACAGCGTAATCATCTGAAATAATTAATAAGTATGCATTAGGGTTAATACACGGCCGCGGTCCGGATTATGACGCGCGACATCTGCCGATGACCTCCCGGTTATGCTCTGTAAAATAACTCTTATTGAAGTTAGTATTTATAAAGAAATTTATCTTGAAACAATGATTTTATACTCTCTGATGTCGTATTGAATGTTTTACTTTCAAAGTTTATTATATAAATAGCTGACCCGTGCAACTTCGTCTGCATCAAGTCGACTGTCACCGGTTTCAATTGTATTTTTAAACTCGAAAATTTTTAATAAACCTAAATCCCGATTGCAGCCACCCCTACCAATTGTAAATCAAAACTATCAAGGGACTCTTTCAAACATATACCCAGATGGTATGTGAGATTTTTAAATAAGCCTACAACCTGTCCGTAACATCATCTACCGGGTTCAATTAAAATAAAAACTAACCCACGTATATTGGCGGTAATGTAAAAAAATCTTGTCTATGGACCTCCAGTTGGAACGAAATTCCTTTCCCTTTTTTGTAGGCGTTTACTATACAGTCAGTATAGTTTACGTTATATTTCAAGTTGATAGACTTAAATTGTAATTTAAGCGATAAATATATTCATAAAATAAATAATGGTAAATTAAACACAGAATGACACCATAACTATTTTAACTTGTATTAAAACTTTTTCACACTCCATTGTATTAAAGAAAAATATAAATATTAAAAAGATATGGGCAAGATGCGTCAACTGTCGTCAACTGTCACTTGCCTGTAACTATTTGTCTAAGAGCTAGGCAACGGTTTCGACAGCGAATTTCCAATAAGCCAGTTTTATATATATCTTTATGTTCTTCCACATAGCGCGCGAGCTACCTGGCTGCCGGTAAACGTTGCGTTTATTAGTGCATATCGCACCTTTACAGGCAAAAATATTGAACTTTATATAATTTTAGAATGTTTTGTTTTTCACTTACTTTGAAACGCTACTAAAACATGAAATTATTATTGCCAGACATTTTTGTTATTAACAATAATGTGCTCGATGCTATTTTTTGTAAATAGAAGTATGTTCAAACCATGTTAAGATAACTGTAATTTTATTGAAGTTATATTTCTTTTGGCGCGTTAGGGAAAAATGATGAGAGTAAATTTTTATGATGCGCGCGCACACCGTCACGAAAAACCGACGCCCTGAAATTAGCTATAGTCGACTTTTTTTCTTTGTATTTGTTGTTTGTATTTCTTTGTATTAAAACGTTCAGTGTATTAAATACCTTTTTTCTATTGTTATTGTCGTTTTTTCTACAAACGTAGAATAAGGCGAAAGATAAAATCTTTGAAGAGATTTTTATCATGTTACGTCAATGAAGTATAATTTCTAACGCGTGTACATAAGTACGCACACTTTTTTTTAATATTATTTTATTTCGACGTAAAAAAGGGTAAATTAAAAAATAATATGCATTTTTTATGTATTTTTGGACGAAAAATTTTTTTAAATCCAAAAGAAATTGAAAAAACTAGACTTTTTCGAATGTTGCGTATCAATGTACTCCCTTAGGCCATGTCCAGCCATTTTTCCCTTTTTTGAAAAGCCAAATTCTAATCTAAATTATCGTACGTTTAATTTTTTTCTACACCCACTTCCACCTCTTATGAGTACACTTATCATACACGTAAAGGCTGGGCAAACGTGGGCAAACAACATACTGCAAGAATTAACCTTGAGATTTTAGATGTTTCAAATTTTTTTCCGTCTCCGCCCCACGAATTTCAAATCTATCATTAGTTTTATATGCAATCTATGGGCATAGTCACTACATATTTTCAAGTTCTTACTCGAAAAATGGGATGCAACTACCCAGAACTATAAATGACCAGTTTCTATTCCGTCTGTTTAATAAACCAAAAGAAAGTATTCTATATAATATACAACAATAAAAATACCTACCGGGGTTTATAACCAGTCCAGGAACAGGAGTAAGATTCACCGAACTCGAGGTGAGGACGACCTGAAACAATAAAACAAAGCGTTTACGCCTATAGGAGAGCAATTATTATTTATTATTCGCTCATATTTATTCGCAACAATGTACAAATGAAAAAAAATCATACCAAGTATTACACTAATCACGTACTCGTGTAGAGTCGATGCAGTCAGGAATGGCAATAAATACTTCATAGATACTGTCACTATTTATTTAGCCAGAGATTCGCCTTACAATACTTCGAATATAATGCGTTGATATCACCAACATCTTGCCTTTTAAAGGCAATAATAAGTGCCTATATAAGTCAAAGCGATTACTATTTATACATATTTTTTATAATTTTTTACATAATAATTTAAGTAATACAAAAATAATAAAATATGAACAAATTAATGTTATTTAAGCTATAGAACAATTTTATATAATTATCCTTATTTATGTATCTCTAATGTGTTCACTAATCTGTTTCGACATGTAGATCAGCGACATCTTGCCTTTCATGGCTGAACTATGAAGTCAAAGAATATACTATTATTCATAATGATCAAACTAATGATTCAATTCTATATAATGATATTCTTATTTAAGTCTTATTAAAATCTATATAATAATAATAATTCTTATTTATGTATCTTTAATATGGTGGCGTTAGTGTCAATGTGTCTCTCTAATATAGTGGCGCTAGTATCAATGTGTATCTAATATGTTGGCGCTAGTGTGAATGTATATTTATAATATGGTGGCGCTAATATCAATGTTCCGGTCGTGTTGTAGTCTCTTCTCTTGAATGTGATGCAGCGGCACCGGCGGTGGGTGATAACACAAGCCTTTACAGTAAGATCGTCTAATTACCTTTAATAGAACATTAACAAGTGAACCTTAAACTGTCAGATATATAAAAAAAATTCAATTTTCGAAGTTCTTTCACCTTCTTTAGTTGCTTTGAGCGGTATTTTTGGCAGAAGATAAATTTATAATTTCGCGTCATGGCATGCAACGTAAGCATGACCGGCCATATTACGCTGGTGCAGCTTGCATCAGACTGGCGACGCGTTGTATAGGGACCTGTGTACATTAACACGGATATTTTGCAGCTCATCATACGTTTGATTGTTTAATAGACTTTATAAGAATGCGTATAATTATTGTTCCGTGTGCCAATAAATATGGAATCCACGCTAATGTTAATAATTTCAATAAACAAATTCTGAAATTCAAATGTTCTCATCCGTACCACGATTAATATGAAACACATTTATTTCATTGTTTTCTCTATTTTTACTACCTCGACTTTTTTAATAGATATGTGTTACCAATAATAGGTCTTGAAATTGACGTTCTGCAGTACTGGTCATTTCAAATCAAGATAATTTTTGTTTGGCTAAGAATTCTAATTTCAAATTAATTTTATTTTAAAAACACGGAATTCTTTTTCCAAAAGTAGTCATTTGTTTATTGATTAATGTTACATTTTCATCGCATTTCAATCTCTTTTGTCATCATGGATACGTTAAAAATTCGAGTAATTATGGAATATGAGTACCGTCGTGGCAGCAACGCGGCACAAGCGGCACGCAACATCAACGACGTTTACGGAGCTAACACTACAAACCAACGCACCACCTGTGTTATTGATTTGCTCGCTTCCGTTCTGGGAATATCGAACTGAAAAATGAACCTCGCGGTTGTCCGAAGACTTTGGTCGACAATGACGAACTAAAAGCAATTGTGGAAGCTGATGATATACAATCTACGGCTGAATTAGCAGCAGCTTTCGAAGCTAGCGTCAAAACAATATTGGTCCATTTGCGTCAAATTGGCAAGGTAAAAAAGCTTGACAAATGGGTGCCCCACGAACTCAATGATCGCCAGCGCGAAGTACGCGTCGAGACGTGCCTTGCAGTACTCAACAGACACACAAATGAAAGAATTTTGAACCGCATTGTTGCCTGCGATGAAAAATGGATTCTGTTTGATAACCGCAAGCGCTCAGCAAGTTGGTTGGATCCTGGTTCAGCACCTAAACAATGCCCTAAACGAAAACTTACCCTTAGAAAAGTGATGGTCACTGTTTGGTGGTCTAGCCCCGGTGTGATTCATCACACCTTCTTAGCAAACGGAGTGAGCATTACTGCAGATGTGTACTATGAAGAACTGAACACAATGATGGAGAAGCTGGCACATCTCCAACCAGCATTGGTCAATCGCTCGTCTCCGCTGCTCCTGCACGACAACGCGCGACGTCATACAGCACAGCAGACGGTCTCCAAGTTGCAAGAACTGGGGTTGGAAGTTCTCCGTCATCCACCCTACTCACCAGACCTTGCGCCAACAGACTACTACTTTTTCCAGAATTTGGATAACTCCTTGGCGGAAAAAAAATTCAATACCCGAGAGGCAGTACAAAACACCTTTGAAGAATTTGCTACCTCCCGTCCAGTTGATTTCTTTAAGAAGGGCACCAATAAACTGCCACTGCATTGGCAAAGATGCATTGATTGTATAGGTGATTACTTCGATTAATACAAATAAAAAATACATGAAAAAAAATCGTTTAAATTTGTTCATACAAAACACCAATTTCATAGGTAAAGACCTGATATATGATTGAGTTTCAGAGAAAAGTTGTAGAAGTTAATAATGCCTACAAAAAAGTCAACGACAGCATATGTCTAGCTTTTATATTGAAGTCACGAAAAGTAGTTTTTTATAAATGTTTACCACTCAACGAAGTGGACACGGGTCAGCTAGTATATAATATTTAGATTATATTACACGTCACAATCGTTTTTAGTGGATGCACAGAGAGGAGTCAATTCCAGATATCAACATCGTTCACATATTGATCCATACTGTAATAGCCTTTTGACACCAAAGCCCGCTTGACATGGCGCTTAAACTCACAATCCGGCAATTCGATAATATCCTTTGGGACTTTGTTGTGGAACCTAACGCTATTCCCTTAAAACTATTACTAGTTTTACTAAGTCTGAAGCGTGGGATAACCAGTTTGTCACAGTTTCTAGTATTTAGATCATCCGGTTTCTTACGAAATCCAGCTTTTCAAGATTCATGCGGACGTACATTTTTAACGTATAATGTATTTGAAATATATATATATATATATATATAATTTTAACGTATAATGTATTTGAAATATATATATGTTAAAAAGATGTACCCAATCGAGTTTCTTGCCGGTTCTTCTCGGTGACTGGGTTGTTTTCCGAACCGGTGGTAGTTTTGACGTTCATAAGCGCCTTATTAGGGCCTAAACTGAATAAAGTATTTTTTTTTATTTTTTGACATTAAATTATCAAGAATGTATTGGAAGGGCAGAGTTAAGATACTAATTCCTAAAACTTGGTCTTTAATGATTCTATTATAGTTAAATTAGTCTTATAACGATCACTTTTACGTTAGCGGTTTTCTTTTAAAAAAAAATTCAATTTACACTGTCCCAAAAGAAAGAAGAAGGATTACTTTAATTGATGGAAAATGGAGCCTCACAAAAAAAAACTTGTTCTATTCCACTTCCTATGAGCTGAAAGTAGAATTTTGAAACAAAACAAAAGTAAAACATAATAAATATAACTTATGAAAAGGCGGTACTCACCCCCAACAAAACCAGCACTGTGGTCATTTTTTAGTTCTTATTGCAAACTTTGATATATATGTGATTCATTTCAAGAAATTCGTCCGTTTTATAGTCACGATGACGATTAATCACATCGTTTACTCAAGTGAACAAATCACACGATAGCCTTGTAATTACGATAAATGTATCAATTTATTCAAGTAAATATAATAATTTAAGACCAATCTCGAGATGTTTTTCAGACTATTTTAGTATTTTTGAAGTTATACTTCCTTTGGTGCGTTGGGGAAACTTGATGAGAGTAAATTTTTACGATACTCGTGCACACCGTCACGAAAAACCGACACCCTGAAGCTAGCTTTACACAACATTTTGTTTCTTTGTATTTGTTGTTTATATTCCTTTGTATTAAAACTTTCAATGTATTAAATACCTTTTTTCTGTTGTTAGTGTTGCTTTTTCTACAAACGTAGAATAAGGCGAAAGATAAAAATTATGAAAAGATTTTTATCTTGTTACACCGAAGAAGTATAACTTCTAACGCGTGTACATAATCAAAATCAAAACGACAACACCTGAACATCGGCAAAAACGAACCAATAATAACAAAGCGCGGAGTTTTTGGCGGGTTCTTGGAATGTCATGTAGTGGACTTTATATTTTATTGATAATTTTGTGTTAGTTGGCTATATATTATGTACTATTGGTGTTGTATCTTACGTAATATAGTTTGGTTATTCTGCACAAATAAAGTGTATCGAAAATAATACCACTGACTTGCCACAAAAACTCTCTGGAAAGTTTTAACAAGACGGCCGCCATCTTGTTACTTTATTTAAATGATCATTAGAAACTTGGAATATAATAACCTACTCTACAATTACAGTAATAATCTACTTGAAGACTGGTTGCCAAAAAAAAAATGTTATTTTTTATGTCATAGGTGGCAAACGAACATGTAGGTCACCTGACTAGCAACACTAGGGGAGTCGCAAGTGCGTTGCGATCCTGTGTTTGAGGGAATAGGAGGAGGGGGTGGAAGATGGCAATGGGCAGGGGTAGGCGGAAAGTGTGGGATGGAATTGGGCCTCCGGTGCTCTCACTGACCGAACGACACACAACAACGCAAGCACTGCTAATTCACGTCGGTGTTTCTATGGTTTTTGTTGGTACTATCCCAGCCAAGCCGACCTACCTTTTGTTCCTGACATTCTGACGTTCCCTTTGAAGTGAAAGTGAAATCACCCGATGATCATTGACACTGTGCTTTAACATAGACGCGCAGAGGATTGTGTATAATTATTGTATTTTTCTAGATAATTAGGTCAAATATCAAGCATCTATTTTTTTATTGATTTGGAACGAGAATCAAGTGCAGAGTACCCTCCATAAATATTTTTACTATTTAAACATGCAGCCTGCATATATATTCATAGCTATCTCTTTTTTGTTACACATTTTCGTTGTGTAAAATCCAATTAAAATCGACTCAAAAGAAATTTCACGTCAATAACAACATCATTTGAAGCAGACTAATTATAAGACAGTGAATAATACAAGCACATGAATGTATTAATATTGTGAGACACAATGACTCGGTAGTCAATGAAAATGGGGACTTGGAAAAAAAACTATTCTACTATCCTTTATTCAGATTAGGCCCTGAGAAGGCACTTAGGAAAGTCAAAATTATCATCGGTTCGGACAAATAACCCAGTCGTCAAAAGAACCGTCAAGAAACTCGATCTAGTTTATCTCTTCATGTATATTTAAAAAAATATATAAATAGTTACATTCGTTTTTAGTGGATGTACAGAGAGCGGCGTCATTTCCAGACGTCACAATCGTTCATATCTTGATCCACGCTATAATGACCTTTAGATATTATTTTATTTTTTTACAAAAATACATAAACCGCTTTCGATGTGAAAAACTAATAAAAGCGAAAAATAACTGAATTATTAAAATAACCAAATTAAATAAAAAATATTGATATTCGTGCTACCTAATAATGAATAAATCACACGTAGGTCTTGTTACTACGACACATGTATTAATTGATTCAAGTAAATATAATTAATTCAAAATTAACTATATTTTATTTCAGATTATTTGATAATACCTTCTGCTCGCGAATTGTACCTAAAAGCCTATAAACTTGAAAATTACTGTATAACTTAATTACATTCTCAAGAGTTATTGTGTAAATTGAACCCATATAAAGTGTCTGGCTTGTAATTCGCACGTCGGAAAGAAGACACCGATAGTTCGCCTAGTTGGTTTCAATGCACAAGTCGAAAATCTGACACCAAGCATCTGTTGGTCTGTTCCGCTAACCGCAATTCAGAGCCTGTTCTTTCATGTCTACCATTTTAAAACACATCTCCATTTACCATCAGATCAGACTTTGGTCAAGCACTAACAACTGTAACCAATGTACCAACCAATATATTGCAACTAATAAGTTTTTCATTGCCAACACTGTTACTACGCTGTGTGACAAAGAGAAAGTTTAACAAAACCAGAAAAAACCATCCATCTCGTTTTTCGACCCGACGTTTCAAATCAAATACGGGTTACAATATCTATCGTAGAAGTTCTCGCGTTACAGTACTCCGGTCTGAACTATCGTTTGGTAAAATATTCTGGCAAAGAAACGTTTCTCATAACGAACGTCTCCAATTACCGATTGCTTTTGTGTCGACTATATTGTATTTCTTGATGAGCTCAAAGACAATATGGTACATTAATAAAGAGATTTGGTTTCCTTGCAATACATTTTTATCTGCTCGAAAGCATCATCAGCATAAATATCTACTGCTTAAATTGAGATGACAGAGTAATACATTCCTCTTGTAATTTTGTCGCTTATTCTAACATTATACTGTAAGTATAGGTAGCAATTACAGAGCAGGATTATATAATTATAAAAACAATACAGGTGTTTGGCTAAACCTTGTTGCTAACTTAAACATTGTATTATATAATAATGTGACGTATGTGGCGATATCAAATCACCCAAACGGGCCTCCCATTTTGCAAAACAGATAACAGTAATGAATAATTTTAAATCGCTATTGATTTTATTTAACCTCGAAACAAGTTAATAACAATAAATTCTTTTTTGTTTCTTAATAATAATGACCACGTGCATAGCCTACTACAGCTGAGTAGAGGGTTCTTTTTGAGGGAATGCGCGAACTACATTGAGGCAGTAACCGGAATACGTATATACGTAATATAAAGGTTAATTTAATTTAAAGCTATGCATATTTCCAACTGTATATTGATACTAGAAGATTCTTAGGTGTTTTAATTTCCTCGTGATTCTCTTTTTTACCGTCAATTTAATAAAGAACCGTCCTTTTTTTTTTTTTTTAACGTGGGGAAATCCCTTATGGATACGCCACCCTCCCGGGGGAGAGGGTGGGTTATGTCCGAGTCGCACGGACTAAAACCCCACGGTGTACCGACAGACCGTTTTGTGGGGGCGGCAAGGGATCGTGCAAGCTAATCAACCTTGTAGAGCCGCCCCCACGGTCCGCCCGGCGGAAAGTGACCGCCGGGTTCCTACCTATAGAGGGACAGACCGGGTACACACCGGCTGCCCCCTTCGTCCGCCGGACCTGTGCAATGAGGAGATGGGCCCCCCGGCCCAATCCCCTCAGGTCCGGCTACGGTGGCAGGAGGAGTTGGGCGAAGCGCCTTCTCCTCCTGCCTGTCCTTCTTTGGCGGAGGCCGGTCTGCCTCGCGGGCCCTCTCCGCCTCCTCCTTCTGCGAAACGACCTCCTCGCAGAAGGAGGCAATAAAGAACCGTCCTAACTTAAATACTAGAAAGAGATTTTTGCGACAAATTAGTCATCCCATGTTGTAGGCTCAGTAAGACCAGTATAATTTTTTTAGAAAAATAGTGTTGCGTTTTACATCAAAGCCGTAAGGAATATTATCGATTTGCCAGATAGTAAGTTGAAGTAACATATCAAGCTGGTTTTTTAGTTTAAAAGCTTATTATTATAGGGTGGATCAATATGTGAAAGATTTTGATGTCTGTAACACCTCTCTGTGTGCATCCGTCGAGAATGAACGTAGCTATAATAATTTTCAAATATGTACGATGTACACTAGGTGCTGTAGTACCACTCTGCGTCTCGGAGAACAAAATATTCACCAAAAAGCGAGGCCAATTAAATCGTCGATGTCGAGTTTTAATCTATACTAATATTATAAAGAGGTAAGGTTTGTGAGTTTGTGACGTTGTAGGGGGTAATCTCAGGAAGTACTGGTCCGATTTAAATGATCCTTTCAGTGTTATATACCTCATTTATTGATTAAGGTTATAGGTTATATATAATCACGCTACAACCAATAGGAGCGGAGCACCAATCAAGAATATTTCAAAATCGGGTCTTTTTACTCTTGAGAGCTTTCGCTGCGTGTTAGCGTTAGATCAAAGTAACTGTTCCATATATACAGTCTTATGATTGTATTAATTACTGTGTTCTGTCCAATTCATTAGTAGTCGCGAGCATAGCTAGTAGTATGATATAAACTCATAATATAAATGCAAATATATTGTTTATTTGCTACGCTTTCAGACTTTTACTACTCAACAAATCCTCATGAAATATTGCTAGCACATTGTGGGGGGAACAGAAAAGTAAATAGATAACTCCGAAGGCAAATAGACCAGATTTTTTTTTTACAATATTGTTCAAATTTACGAATTTCAAGGTAAAACTACCCGATCGGACCACAGTCTACTTATATTAATTAATTATATTTACATCATAAAAATTCGATTATTAAACAAAAGGTTGTATGCTCAGCTTGTTTGTCGTAGAGCTTGGTACGGCTCTGTTAAATTTATTTTAACTTAAACTCGAATTACTGGGGTTATTATTAAAATTGTTATCCATTGTATTCCCTCGAAAATAGGACGACATAAGTGGTCACTCCCAGGGTGACGCCTATTTCTGAGAGAAAGCATTAATATCAACGACAGTTCGCCTGCTATGTCGAGGTTGCAATAATAACCCCACTAATCCGAACCAAAACACAATCCTAATAAGCGATGACGAAGCTAATGATACAAAATCAAACAACTCCACCATACACCAGGCAGCACAATCACCCTTAACTGAAAGCTGGTCAAAACAAAAAATAAGTGCAGCAAGCTTTTCACCCAAGTCAATAGAACAAATAGTGCTTCTACCGGAAGTGGAAGCTCTCAACCTATAAGGAAAATTATCCCAAAGACTCAAGAAAACAGTATGAGAGTACCAGTGAGTAGAAACCCTAATAAAAACGGAAGTTCTCAAACTCCCAGTCTCCAAAATCTGTTAATGTGTCAAATAGTTTTGATGGACTACCTCCTAATGCTGATACATAAGAAGTCGACAAGCTTAAGGAAAGAAAGGCTTATAAACCTCCCCCTATCGTCTTATATGGTATTGAGAGTGTAAACAAACTTACTGAATACTTAGAGACAGTAGCCACAAGAAAAACATTAACATATAAGATTATAAACAAAAACCAATTAAGAATTATGCGTGAAATTACAGAAGTCTACACTAAGTTATTATCAGCCATTACAGAGAAAGGTCTTATTGGTCATACTTTTAATAGAAAAGACAAAAGAAACTGTAGACTTGTTGTTAAGAACCTACACCATACAACACTACATCAAGATATCAAAACTGCATTTGAAGAAACAGGGAACCTTGTCATTGGGGAAATCATCAATGCTAGATTTGGACCAAACAAAAAACCTACTACAATATTCTTTGTAAATCTCCATCAGGGCTTAATAACAAAGGTGAATCTTAATAAGAAAGCAGATCGAGTTTCTTGCCGGTTCTTTTCAATGACTGGGTTGTTTTCCGAATCTGTGGTGGTTTTGACGTTCAGAAGTACCTTCTTAGAACCTAAACTGAATAAAGTGATTTTGATTTGATTTAATTTGATATTAGACTTTAAACAATTTAAACACCGGTGCGTATTGGTTGATACATCCCGCTGTGAGTGCGGGCCGGAAGCGTGTACAATCCAACACATCATAGATGCCCTCTTAAAAATTACACAGTTTCTCCGGTGACCTAATCATTCTTACTGACGATACCCGAAAATGGCTGAAATAATTTAATATCCCATTATAACAAAAAAAAAATCTAGACAACAATAAGATTAAAAAAAACTACTAACGTCATATTTATACGTGATAATAGTATTTTGATAAAATTGATTCATTATTTCTTTCTTGTTAAAGGTGAAAGGTTAGAAACTCGCAGTATTCTAGGATATGACAGTTCATGGTCATGTTTAATATATAAAAGAATAATATTAAAACAAAACTAATAAACAACTCAGAACCCTTAAGTTAAAGTTTGTTCTAAGACTTTCAAAAGTGTAGCTACAAACGCGTAAATAAAATAATAAACATAAGTGCAATGACCGGTGCCAAAAGCTACAATGGGCGATAATAAATAACGAACCAATTAAAGTTATTTAGTCATTGAAATCCTTTTATACAATTATTTGTATTTATGTATCTGTAATATGTTGCGAAATGTAGATCAGCGACATCTTGCCTTTTATAGGCCGAACTATGCAAGTCAAAGCAATTATTGTTTACAATTAATTCAACACAAAAGTAATAAATAACGAATAAAATAATGTTATTTCACCAATTCAAACATTTTGTACCACTACTGTTGTTATCGTATTATACAACTATTCTTATTTATGTATCTTTAACATGTTTCGATATAAAAGTGTGTATGTATAGATCAGCGACATCTTGCCTTTTATAGACTGAACTATGAAAATCAAAGCAATTACTATTTTCTCATAATTCTGCATAATAATTTAAGTAACACAAAAATAATATTATTACAGTAATATATGAACTTTATAATATATTTTTATTATAGCGGCGCTAGTGTCAGCGGTCCGGTAGCGTTATAGTCTCGCTTCCCGGACGCCATGCAATGTCATTCACCACCGGTGACATTAACCGGTAACATATAACTTTTATGATTTCGTTGGTGAGGTTTTATTGTGTACCCAGTACTTTAGCAGTGATGCGTGTTTATACAAACAGACTGACAGACAGACATTTCTAAATATCATTGAAATGTATTTTATTACTTACTAGCGGGCCCGGCAGACGTTGTCCCGCGCTGATTATGAAAAAATCCTTGACACATTATATACTATTATATATAAACGTTCCTCATCAATCACTCTATCCACCGGTGAAGACCGCATGAAAATCCGTTTTGAGATTATCGCGAACAGACAGACAGACAGACACGGTAGGGGACTTTATTTTATACTATGTAATGATTCCTAGACACATGTTAGAATTACGTTCTTATTATATATATATATATATATTAATGAAAAATATGTATGCGAGATTATGATAAGTAAAACTAAATACCACGTCATTCTAGACAAATAATTTTGGCGGGAATATTAGAGTCCAATTGCTATATTGATCCAACTAGAAACATTTTTCAGTACGGCTTTATAATGCCTGTGTGGTTGAGGTGGGAAAGCGCAACGAATAAAAAAACTCATACTCAAATTTATAATATTGGATATCGTATGTTTAATATTTTACATAATTTTATAAGCTGACGTGTATATTTGTCTAACAGTCTAAATACACGGTGAGTATAAAGGCGTTGGAAACAGTAACATTTACATTCCACCAGTGAACCGACGTGACATGAACTCTATAACCATCTTGTTCATCTGCGTAAGTGGTCATCTATACTAATACTAATAATATTATAAAGTGCTAAAGTTTGTGATGTTGTAGGGGGTAATCTCAGGAACTACAAAACCGATTTAGCAAATTCTTTTACCAATAAAAAGCCACATTATTTGTGAGTGTCATAGGTTATACATTAATTCAAATAAAAACTTTTTAACAAAAAATGAAAGCGCCGAAAAAACTGAAAAGAAAAAAAAAATCTTTTACTTTATTAATCTTAATAACAAAGTTCTTCAACTAATCTAAATGTACCTAAGTAATTTTAAGTCGACACCAAACAATAAATTAATTAATTACGTAAAACGTGATGCGCGGAGGCGGCACACCCTTTCGCCGGAAAATGCCGAGCGTTTACGATGTTAATGTCAGCGAAACGGCAACCCGAACGGACACACGTAACCGCGGGAGATTTTAAATTGCATTTTTAATGTGATTTGATTATTTATTTGAATTTAAGGTAATTTACTGATCTTTGTTCATTGATTGTTTGGCGCCGATTATTTACTTACTTACATTACTTTAAGAACTTAGTTATTGAGGTTAATAAAAAAAGGTTTATTATTTTTTGCTTTTCAGTTTTTTCGGCGGTTTACTTTTTGTTAAAGAGTTTTTATTTTATATTTTTTTGTGGCTATGATCTATTAATTACTACATGCTTAATTTATTTGTAACACACAGCTCAGGAGCTGAATTTTAAATCATCCCCTGTTATCCTGTCCTTGGGGTTGTTTTTTCTTGTCAAAGTGTTTTTTTTTCCTCGAACTGATTACGCTATTGACCTAGCAAGGTCTTAACAGCATCACCGGACTACCATGGCGAGCGCTTAAGGCACTCAGCCGGTTTTATTTGACAACTAGCTCAAGGGTGCACGGCACACCTCGGCTTGGGCCGTTGCCTGATACATGCAATTCGGGTCAAAATGTATATGTGACTAACTTCAGGGTACCTATATACCCTTTCAAATCAAAGAATAATAATTAAAGTAGGACTATCCTGTCAAAAGTTATGTGTGGTCATAGACCTAATCAGTGGGTGAACAATCAATCATTGTCTAGTTTATACATATATATGGTATATACATATATATTATTTTTTGTGATCGTCTGATTTGCAAAGTAAGTCGGAGAAAAATTGGTCGAACGAAAACGTTTCTTCTAACGCTGTCTTGACAATGAGAGATATATGATTGAGTTCAAGAGAAATGTTGTAGAACTTTTATATTTAAACTACAAAAAGTAGTTTTTTATAAATGTTTACCACACAACGAAGAGGGCACGGGTCAGCTACTTTTTCAATATAATCTCCTTTTTTTCTATAACATATCGTATTCTGAGTGTTAATATTACTTTGATAAGCTGCAGCTGAGCATCCTCGCGCTGTTAATCGCTCAGTAAGTACCTGTCCCTGTGCGTGTATATTACAATAGCTATCTTTGTTACAGGCCTTCGCAGCGATCGATGCTGCTTTGGGACTTTGTAAGTAAATAATAATTTCATTATTTTTTCGTTCCTTCCTGTTGATTGTTGTATTAGCTTTTATTTCGTTGTTGTCTTTATTTTACTTTGTTTTTTATCTTGCATAGTGATACTTGTGGTGTATAAATATATTACTTTTTGTATGTACCCCTCACTAAGCATTATCTATGCACCATCGTCAATATACGTTATTCTGCTACAGTCCGTGTTTTATTGCATACATTACAATACTTTAGATTACACTTGTTATTAAGTATTTATCATCGAAAAAATATTAAGGTTCGCGTATATCCATCTCGATTTTATAGACTGTATTGTACTTTCCGTCAGGTACAGTGCAGTCATTATGCTGAACCAGTTAAAAAAATAATATTAAAACAGTCTTTTAAGTTGTCAGGGAGCGTTACACAGTCGTTATGTAATAATTGTAATAATGCGTTGTTTTAAAAAATTATAAAATACAGAACTCTAATTTTTGCCTTATTAAAGTGCCGTATATAATGATAAAATATTTTCTATCAACTCACTATGTTATTGATGATATAATCTTTTCTTTTTTTTTATAGTAGCACGGCAAAATTACTGCACTGTGCCTGATGGTAAGCAGAGTACAATACAAAAACAATGGCGACCACCGAGTGACACAGTATCCATCGCCGGTCGCCGCTGTCATGCCGGCCTGCGAAAAGCTGGATATGCACCTTTGTTATATTTGTTGACCTTTTGATTTCAATCTATTTTTATAAGAATTCTAAGACATGTTTTTTTTTTATTTGCTTACTTATATAATCATATGTCCATTAAATATCAACTCCATGTTTCTAGTTCTGGTTTTATTTTTAGTTACAATTATAAATCAAGTTTTAATTTTCAAAAATTTAAACACGGATTGACTACGCCATTTTTGATGTTTATTCACTAAATTTATACTAATATTATAGAGAGGTAAAGTTTGTGAGGTTGTATGGTGTAATATCTGGATCTACTAAACCTATTATGAAAATTATTTTACCAATAGAAAGCCACGTTATTTATGAGTGTCATAGGCTATATATTAACCTGTAGAATGAAAAGACTTTTTTGTGACAGGCGGATTTGTAAAGTCGAAGAAAAAATAGTTGAACGAAAACGTTTCTTACGAACGCTGCCTTAACGATAAGAGATATATGATTGAGTTTTAGAGAAAAGTTGTAGAGCTTGATAATGCCTATAACTAACATAACATTTATATTAAAGTCACAAAAAGTATTTTTTTTTATATTAAAAAAAATTTTTTTAACCGTTCATTCATGTTTATTGGTTCATATTATTAATAACAATTATGAATTCTTATCAAACATTGACTGCATCAGTGCGTCACTCAATTACTCCTTTCAGTGTTTGAAAGACGTTAATTTTTTTTAATAAGCACAAAATTCCATGGGCATCGCAAAAAATATTTCGTTTCGAGATTGACTACCGTTTTGCGCTATTAACAGTAATCAAGAATGACCAGCACAGGGTTCTACGGTATCCTCATTTACTGCAACCTTCATTAATTACAGCTATACCAGTGCCAGAGCAGCCATCTTCACGCGTGATGCAGGATCCAGTGGCAGAGCTTGGTGAGGACCAGGAACCATCACTCATCGATCAGTAAGAAACTCAATATGATTTGTGTATTATATAATAGAAATTTTAAACTTTACGGTTTGCGCATAATCCCTATTATACCTTTAATAAAAGAGTAAAATCGGATTCAGTTCATTAAACTGTTTTTAGCAAAAATGTTTTAAGGTCTTTAGAATTCATGTGAGACATTTCCTTTGGTTTCGAAGTTTTTGTCTGTCTGCCAGTTCGTTTGTTTGCGTATCACAATGTAACTCGACCGATTATGACAAAATTTGCTGTCGTAATAGATTATATTCTGTTGTAGCATGCAAAATTATACACGTGTTTTATTATCACATAGTTATGTAGATTTTTTCATACGTATAATAAGCAAATATCTGTTACATAATAATGCATGTATTATAGGTTTACGGATATTGTGGAATGGATAGAAGTTAAACAGAACTAATGTGAATTATTTTATATTCATGCGAGTATAATCCTATTCATCGTCAAATTTTGTATGCACGTTTGCAAAAATAAAACAAAGTATACGGAATACCCTTCATGCAGCAATAAGTATTGTTCCCGTGGGTTGGGTAAATCCGCACTAACGCAAGCGAAGCTGAGGGCAAACTCTCTGTAGCTCGGCGAAGGATTTCCTCGCATATAAAAAACATATTCTTCTCTTCTTCTTCTTCTTCTTACCCTTATCCCACATAAGTAGGGTCGGTATAACATGTTTCTCATGTTGTTGTATATGATTTGGCTTAATTTTACGATCGGCCGCCTACCTGACATCAACCCTCCTTGGGATTATTTTGTTGTACCACTGTATTTATGATTATTATTATTATATAGTTACGAAGTCTGATGGGCTTTTTTAGCCTTACAATTGTTCGTTCCGGTTAAAAACGAAGTTCTTGAAGATTGTGGTTTGCTTGTTATATTGCCATTTTTATGTAACGGAAAACTATCCAACTTTAGACTATTCCCGAGGACTGCATTTTCTGGTTTATTTTTCAGGGTTCGTGGTTTCAGAGTTTTCTCACTAATAGTAATACAATATTATATATAATAAACCATTATAAAAATATAAAATAGGAAAACTATAATAGAAAAATAAATGCAAATAAAATGACATGGTAACCGTCAAATTATTTTTATTAAAAAACATATTCTTCTATTATTATTTTTATGCCAAAGGGCACCACACTGGCATACGGCCCATTTGATTTGGTTACCGTCGCCTATGGACAACTGCAACACCAGGGGTATAACTGTTATGTTGCCGAACTAGAAGGACGTGTTTCAACCCCTTTTTGAAGAGCTCCGTGTCATTACCCTCTAAATACTCTAATAAACGTATTCAGATCCTACAAAAACATTTCTCAAAGTCAATTTTCCTCACGATATTTTATTTCACCGTCAGCCGATAGCATTACTTCATTGTTAATTGGTTGCTATATGCCGGGGTTTTTCAGACACCAGATTGATATTCTACCTGCGAAACCACTCTACCTTTACCACTAACTAATTTTGGTAATGTAATTACATTTTCAGAAACAACTCTAACGATAAGGGGCTCGTGGACGGCACAAACACTCCGTCATCCCGTCGTAACTCAAACGAGGATGGGAATTCCGGAGGGCCTTCCATGTATACACCATCAAATGAGGTTAGTTTAGATTTAACATTTCTTAAAGGTACATAATTGATTGATTGAGAGATTGATGTAATGGATTGGATGTAATGTAAAAATGTAAGGTCGGACTAAGAGGAGTTTCGTACCCGATGAGAAAGTGTGGGTTAAACAATATGTAAAAAACAAAGTTACAATTGGTCTAAAGGTGTTATTATACGAAGAATTGATAAAGTAATATATGAAATAAAAATACCGCAACAGGATAAAGAAGTGGTAGAGCCACGCTGAAGCTATTACTGGTTTTTCAGCATGAATGTGTAAGCTCGACTGTGGTAGTTTAATTTTTTGCCACCTTCTTATAGAAAAATTACGTAAATTAACAGTGCTTGCATTGTGGCGTTTCGTTCGATCAGTGAGAGCGCTTGACGCCCATTCCCCTTTCCCCCCTCCCCGTCTTCTCTCTCTCCTGATGTAGCAAGTGTCTATGGATGGTGGTGATCATTTAACATCAGGAAACCCGCCTGCTCATTTGCCAATTATGATATTTAAAAAAAGAAATTCAGAGACATAGGAACCAATTGTACCAGGGGTAGAGTGTCCAATCATGGATATTGCTAGTCAAAAAAAAAAATAGTCAATAACGCGGCAACTACAGACACGTCATCCACATCCGTCAATACAAGAAACGAGTTATCAGAAATGGACGACATAAGCATTGAAGTGGGGAGAATCCATAGCGAGTTTGTCTGATGGCGTAACAAGCCCAGAACGTAGACCTTCCTCATGCAGCATAGACCCAAATTCACTCGACCCCGCATTTGTACACTGCAGTCTTAGTTAGTTTCAGGAGATCAGGAAAGTACACCTGGACGCTCTCGGCGAAAGTTACCGATTGTAGACTATAGAAAATATTTTTAAGTAATGGTAAAATAGAAGAGTGAGACTGAAGAGTTTCTTTGTTTGTATAGTTGAACTCATTTATCGAGAAAAGCTATTGGCTATGTATCATCACGCTGAGACTAGTGGGAGCGGAGCGACAATAAAGAATGTTTCAAAATCTTTTTATTTTCTTTTGAAAGCTTTTGCTGCATGTTAAAGTTAGTCAAAAATAACTATTCCACGCGGATGAAGTCGCGGACAGAAGCTAGTATTAAATAAACTTATAATAAAAAAAATCGCTAAAAGACAACATCCTTGGCCAGAAGTTTTTTTTTTATTTTTTATTTTAACACGTCAAAATGACTGCACTATGCCTAATGGTAAGCACAGTACAATCCAAAAACAATGGCGACCACCGAGTGACACACTGTCCATCGCCGATCGCCACTGTCATGTCGGCCTGCGAAAAACTGGATATGCACAGGCTGATTCCGAAACGCGGCCCGCAGAAGGGAATTACTATGACAGGCTCTTTCGCCATATACATGGTGATTGCGACTCAGGCAGGCTGTAAAACTTTACATCCCCACTTTCGCCATTACCTCGTTCGTTATTCAGCAGGGTGCACCACGTGCAGGTGAGGTTGGCTTGGATGTCTCAAGTTTTAGATGTTATTCGACGCCCCTTACACCCCAAAAAAAGTTTTCAATTATTGTTGTTAAACAAGAATTAACACTATATACAAACAACCTTACAAGAATAATACTTCGTACTATAATTCAATTGTACGTATGGCTCGTTTATACAATGAGCTCGCATCTAAACACATCTCAGTACACATACTTGACCAACGAACATTTAAATTCAAAAGGATTCAAAACTACTGGTCCGATTTAAAAAAAATCTTTCAGTGTTATATATCTCATTTATCGAGGAAGGCCTATATATATTCACACTAAGACTAATGCAATAGGGGCTGAGCACCAATGAAGAATGTATCAAAATAGTTTAAATTTAGCGTTAACACAAATTAAGTAATCCACGCGGACGAAGTCATGGGCAGAAGCTAGTAATTAAATAAAAAGCGATACTCACAGACAGACTGCCCCGCGCACCCTATATTGATGTGATTATGTTATTACCGTTATTAAATAGCACTGCACTATATCTTTCCATATGCCACCATTGTGGCTGTGCAAGGGACACTGCGCAGTACACTCTCGGTGAATGTCCCGCCTGTCCGCTTCATCGTGGCTATTAGCCCGGAAGTCTCGCTCTCGGCTGTCGTACGAAAGATGGTCGAGACCGAGGCTGGGTGGAATTCCGTCGCCTCATACTGCGAGGAGATCATGGTCGCGAAAGAGGTGGCGGAGAGGGAGCGGGAACGCACATCGCAACTCTCCTCCCGTTGGAGAGATGATGGCCACTGGCCGCCGTAGGTAGGGCTTGGGGCGGTAGAGGCGGGCACATACATTGCCCTAACAGCAATACACAGTCCTTTGAAGTTTGAGGCGTACTCGTGTTCTGTGCTTCGTGTTTTCCCACTGGTTCGTCGGACGGAGGCCCCTTATGAGCTGTCGATACGCACCGGGTCGAGGGGATGAAATGCGTAGGCAGTACCTCCTCCCGGGGTAAAGGTGTGTGAAGAATACCATAGGGATTTTACTCTCATATCCACCTCCACTTTCCGCCGTCGAGGTGGCAATCTTACGCAAGATTTTCCCCATGATATGAAGAAATAATATACTTCATACAAAATAATCTCTGAATCTCTAATAGAATCTCTCTGAATTTTTGTGAGGTGAATAAATCACAGTAATTATTGTTAAACTAACAGGCCTGGCGGTCGTTGTCATGCTCTGATAATAAAAAAAACCCTTGATAAATTATATACCTAAATTTTCCTCATGAATCATTTTATCTACTGGTGAAAATCACATGAATACCCGTTCAGTAGTTTTTGAGTTTATCGCGAACAGAGAGACAGACTTGGCAGAGAAATTTATTTTATAATATATAATGATATTTCCATACCTATGACTTTCAGACTACTCAGGGCGCTCAAAGCGATAGCACAGATGGATTAAGCAAGTCAAGGGCTAGGCGGGACACGACAGGGGAAAATGATGATGGTATGCTATTTTTAACATGTATATAACAACAGAGTAAAGAGACTAGCAATAGACGCATAATAATTTGATGATACAAGTCTTAATTGAAATGCGTACGCCTGAATTGTGAGTGTCTCAAACGTAAGAGAGAATAAATAAAATTATTCGACGGCTGATATTAATCCGGATTCATTTATGTAATATACTTTTGGAGTAACAAATTACACATCTGCAACAATATAACATGAGCTTTTCATTTAATTGATGAGTTTCTCAAGTGTATTTAGGGTGATTACAGCTCGAAAACCGATGTTTGTGAAGTTTTTTATTTATTGGTCTATTCTCTAAAAAGTAATGAGGTCTGTTCTATTTGCTCATTTTTTGTGCCTGTATGTTTTTTGGGCTCAAAATCAGCACAGAAATATTTTGGAGTAGTAAAAAAAGACGCTTGTGAAAATCGGGGTTATTTATATTTAGATATTGCGTATTGGGTATGCCTATTTTCCATATAAATAAGACTGAATTTTAGAATTCTGTAGCTTAGTAAGTAATAAGCCGGTTCTGCTAAGCGGTAGGTACATGCTTTTGTGAGAAATTGAACGCTCTATAAAATATTTCTTATAACCTTTTCGAAAATCAGCCTTTAAATACCAAATTAATGTTATAAAACTTGCTAAAACATGGCTAGTTCTACCTAGTAGCCAGTTAAAGTGAAACTCTCGATGTAAAAACGCTCAAGTGTGTCAGCATTATCCTCTTCCATTTGCTGACAACAATGGTTTAACTCTGACTTTAATGATACATTTAAAACAATATAAATATGCAAAACGTGGACAGTGGACATATATATCTATGAATAAACGAAAAGAATTTTGTAAATAAATTCAATGGCTTTCGAGTTATAACAAACATTAGTGGAGACTCGGACAGAAGTAATGATGTTGCCCTTATATACTTCAAAATGGTAAAGCGATTTAAAGCTTTGTCAGTATGTGGCTTACGTATTGCCCATCTAAACGATTACATTAATGTAATATAAATAATATAGATTTAACAGAACCTGTAGCACTTAATAAACACGAGTTGTATTCACTTCCCTAGCAGTTATAACGTTCATTATAACTTTAGTACTACGTACTTATACATTTGGGGAAACTCATTGATTTAGATAAGTTCTTCATTTATCAATCACTTTATTATTCTCATATCGTATATTACATATTCTGTCGCTACATTCGCCTTTTCTGCAAGACGTAATGTTGTGTACGAAGTTTTTTACAGAAGGCGAGGGTACCTCAATGTCACCTACTTCTTCTTGACCGAAAACAAACTTCAAGCGGGTCAAATCATCGGCAACCAGGTGCTTTCCTTAGGGTTCGATACTTTGGCGCTTTGTAGGGACGTTGCGTCGCTTTGCGTTCTCTACAGGATCTACCAAGAAGAGTGCTCTGAAGAGCTGTTCGGACTGATACCTGCTGCTGAGTGCCGTTACAGAACGACTCGTCACGGACTGAAATTTCATCAGTGTCATCTCGATGGTTGGAAGTCATCTACTGTGCGGTTCTCACGTTAATTTTTTCCGCGTACGTCAGTTGTATGGAATTAACTCCCAGCTTAACCGGTATCGGACTATACAATTTACCATCGTTCAAGAAATGAGCCTACTCCTTTCTCAAGGGTCTAATCTAACTCTAAAATCAGCCGTCTGTATATAATATATGTGTATATTACAACCGCGATATGATGCGTGACGGTGAATTGATTGTTTGAGATGAACTTTTCCTCTAAAATCGTCGAATTTTACATCCAAAGTTTAAACAGGTCATCTAGCTTGCTTAAAATTAGCCTTCGTATCAATTCCAAAACTGAACTACATTTTGTTCCAGATGTCACAGCTGAAGCCATCAAACGCAACATTATAATGCCGTATAATGTTATACCTAATGGCGGTTTATTACCGATGGATGGTAACTAATAACTACAAAACATTGCCTTTCCTGCGAACTCGACCGAATGCACTTCTCATCAAAATAAATCTATCGGTGTTGGGGTAACAGTCAGCAATAAATATCTAGTAATATAACTCGTGTTTCATTACTTTCATTATAGAACCAGGTTATATATAACACATTTGCATACGTTGCATGCATTTGTAGGTGGTAGAGGCACACTGAACAAAATAATCCCAAGGAGGGTTGATGTCAGGCTTGCGGCCGATCGTAAAAATTAAGCCAAATCATATACCACAACATGACAAACATGTTGTACCGACCCTACTTAGGTGGGATAAGGGTAAAAAGAAGAAGAAGAGGCACACTAAAGGTGTTACTGGTTTCAGCCCGAATGGGTAGGCTTGCAAGGGTACTACCCTCTCTTTCCCCCAAACACAAGCCTCTCCACAAGACTCCCCTGATGTTGCCTGACACACCTGTTCGTTTGACTCCTATGCAATAAAAAAACACTCTGTATTGGTCGATAAAGTAATACTTCCTACTTTCTATCTCGCTTTATACTTTGCAAAAACGTAATAATACCACAGTAAGATGGTTGGGCTTTTTCTAAGTCCGTCTAGCTAGCTACTACAGTGACGCTGAGAATCTGTCGCCAACCATCTGCTGGTGTATTCCGGCAGCTGCAATTGAGCGTAAATGCCTGCGCGCACTACGGTTTCTCACCGCATAGTTTTTTTTCCGTAAATTTTGTAACATATGAAGTTGTATGGAAGCGCGCGCACTACGGGTAGAATTCCGCAACGGAATTAATTCCGGAGGTGCGGGAAAGAAACCGCAAATCATCGCAGTAGCGCTCAAACTACGGTGAAGGAGTGTCGTCGCTGCGTGTTTTAAGTAACAACAAGATTGTCTGTTTGTGTGTTTCCTTAGTTTTTGTAAACTACGTAACAGATTTTGTCAGTTTTCAAAATCATTTAGACAATTATGTTCGGAAGGATTTTATGTATAAAATATTTATTTGAAGTAGAGAATGATCGCCGTATTCTAATGAAATCATAAGGAGTTTTGGAGCATTCTTATTGATAACGGCGTCTAAACCTTATAAGGTACATATAAATAATGTAGGTTTGAGTTTTTGTCGGGGTATTGGCATATCATATAGCAAATTTTTTAACTTTATTCATAACTTCTGTTAATTGGCTCTATATTTTGTAACATTGGTGGTGTCTTACGTAATATTGTTTGGTTATTATTCACTAGTGAACTGGATGAGAAATTATACTACGGAGCACGGGTTCTGACCAACCACAAAAACTTGTAGGAAAGTTCTAACAAGACAGCCATCAGCTTGTTAGTTCATTAAAATGATCGCAAAAAATTGGTAATTCTGAGCTACTCCACAATGGCAGTAATAATTTACTAAAAGTTTGGTTGGTACAATTAAAAAAATAATAATATAGGTACTACGGAGTTGATCTTAAAAATACGTACAAAAAGTATTTAATGTCGCTATTAAGAACCATTCAGTAATTATTATTTTTTACATTGGCGAAACCAGGGCATGTTACTAGTTCTGCAAGGAAACACGACGGGTAAAACTTGTAGACCAAGAGCCCGTGAATGCGGCCAGGCTTTCCTTATTTTATAAAAGCTGAGCGTTTTTCGGTGCATGCTTCTGATACAAGTAGGAACCATGATCTAGTATAGATATCTCAATATTTCCTCAGTAGCAGTAGTAGTGAGTGAGGTTGCAACCCTTTATTGCTTTTATTTCAGTAACT
This sequence comes from Antheraea pernyi, assembly GCA_015888305.1. NCBI lineage: Eukaryota > Metazoa > Arthropoda > Insecta > Lepidoptera > Saturniidae > Antheraea > Antheraea pernyi. Next base: position 128,642 of record MU159195.1, read on the forward strand.
TAGTAAATATATTATATAACAAGTATACGTTCTACTATTATTGCTTGTGCAGTTTATAAAAAAAATGTTACTCATTTTTGATAAAGCGTCACCTTAAGAGACATATTAATTTAAGTTATTTGGAAAATAAAAATAGCAATATAATATTATTTCTCAAGAGACAATAAAAATAAATTAAATAATAAATATCAATATAAAATAAAGAAGGTCTGGCATTCACTGGTTCTTAGATTGTCCGGAAATTCTATCGTAGTACGCGGACCATGTGTTACGGATTTTTTTCCGGTGCGGTTTTTATTCCGCACCGCAACTAGTGCGCTCGGCCTTAGCCTCCTTCTAGATTTAGCCCGTTAACGTGTTAGATCACATCCTCATTTAACATCACATGACATTGTGCTCAAACGCTAACTAAAACCTACATAGCATTAAAAAACATATCATTAATAAAGGATCTGTTTCGTGTGGGGATCCGGTTGATCAATCAAAGATTTCTATGGTACTCGCAATACAGATCAAACTGCTACATACCTAATTATGACAAACGCTGCAGACATTTTCATTTTCTCCCTTTACACGAACGTAGGCCTACACGGCCGTAGCTTGAGGGGTGGCATTATGGGGCAATGACCAGCCTTAAAATCACAATGCCCTACCTTAAAAATACCAAAAAAGTAAGATAAATTATTATAATGAAATCGTTTGTTCATGGTTTGAGATAAAAAATAATTGTAGCAATAGGTATTTAAACTTTTCCGAAAATACCACAGTTTGTGACATTCAAGGGCAGACCAATTATGATATTTTTTTCACTTTCGCTATGCCTATAACCAATGCTGCTCTACCTCAAATTGGACTCTAGCAACAGCGCTGTAGGCCTATAGTAGTTTCAATATATACAGTGGAGCTATTAACTGTGCTGAATTAGTGAGTAGTATTTATGTACGTACCCCTACTGCTTCCTTGAGAATTCCACAGCTCCTTTACATACCATCAGTTAAACTACTTACCGCAATAATAATTACACCATTAGAACTAATAAGCAATTTACCACACTCAACAAAACTTTTGATTCATTTGATACCACTGTTTCCTCATTTAAATATAAATTAACATTTCCATTCTTTCGTTAAGTTTCAACCCTTTCGTAATACAAAAAATACTCTTCGCAAACAACACCGGTTTATATTAAGTCTACCAACTCATTTCCTGTTCTGTAATTACTGAATGCAAAGAGTTCCGGGATTTACTGTATTCCTCAGTTTCAAGAGGTTAATCCATCAATCTTGAAGAGGTTTGTTTAAGTATTACCATATTTAGTAAAATATAACTACTTCAATCCAGAAAAATGTATAATTTTGTAAATGAACTCGATTGGCGCGTAGTTAGACAATAACTCATTATTAATAGCCCATAATTTCCAATGATAAATATATAATTCTATACTAATATTATAAAAGCTGAAGAGTTGGTTTGCTTGAGCGCGATAATCTCAGGAAGCAGTAGGCTCCGAATTCAAAAATTATTTCAGTGTTAGATAACTCATTTATTGAGGAAGACTATAAGGTGTATATCATCACGCTACAACCAATGAAGAATGTTTTAAAATCTGGGGTTTTCTAACGTTAGCCCAAAGTAACTATTCCACGCAGACGAAGTTGCGGGCACAAGCTAGTTTGTATTAATGATCTCTCTCCTCATGTCCCGAAAGGTTACTCCTGAAGATATCTAAAGCTTGCCTTATTGCCCTGACTCTGCATTATAATAACTAGTGGGCACCCAGAGGTCGACATTCGACCATAGTTCATTGATTTTTTAAAGTTTGAATTTTATTAGGGTTCTTTTGTCAAAGGGTATTATTTTATAATATCATCGTAGAATGTAGAATGAAAAAGGGTAATTGGAACGTAAGAGTAAAATAATATATACAGTCGAGCATGGCAACCTCCGTGAGGTTGGCTTGGATGTCTCAATTCTTAGATGTTATTTGACACCCCTTACTTACCTTATTTTACCGTGAATCCAGTACTTTAGCAGTGAGGCGTGTTCATACAAACAGATAGACAGACAGTCAGACAGACATTTCTAAAAATGATTGATATGTATTCTATTATTTATTCATAGACACCTGCAACAATTTTATTTAATGAAAGTCGAAGAAGTACAAACACTTTATATTTACATCATTATTATATGTATAGATAGTAGATTTTCTGCGTTATATAACACCCGTGCGAAGTCGGAGCGGGTAACTAGTAATATACATATATATCGGTGGACGGTCAGGGCGAGGGTGAGGCTCGTTGCGTAGTTCTGGTTCATGGCAATGTAGGATTTAAATCCAGTCGATCAGGAATTATTTATAGTCGGATTGTGAATACAACGCATTGAGTAAATCGGATAGAATAACGACCGGCAGGTTTGTCGTCGGAAGACACGACCTCCTCGAGCTTCCGCAATAGGATGCCTCGCTCTCAAAATCAGCTCTTTTACGACAACCCTCACCCTCGTGCCCCACTCTCTTAGTGTACGGCCTGAGTGCATCTGCGTTCGGCGGTGCGTCCAGCGTCCAAGAGCGACGCTCGCGCGCCTCTCAGGACACTCACGTATTAATGCATACGTTTGAAACGAACGCCGGACGCGACGCTACACTCGACGCTCGAATGTAGCGTCCACTCTGGTCGTACACTTAGTAGTAAATTAATTTAAAAAATATCGTTCGGTACGATATATATAACTTGGTTATAAAGAAGGTGGTGTAAAGTTGTTTTCCCATCACATAATATCTTACATATTGCAATAAACATTTAAAACTGAAATAGATCATTGCATAAAAAAAGTGTGTGTGTGTACTTATGTACACGCGTTAGAAGTTATACTTTTAGTAGTCCGGTGAAGCTGTGAAGACCCCACCAGGTCAATAGCGTAGTCAGTTCGAGAAAAAAAAAAGTTATACTTTTTTGGCGTAATAAGATAAAAATCTTTTCAAAAATTTTATCGTTCGCCTTATTCTACGTTTATAGAAAAAACGCCACTAACAATAGAAAAAGTTGACTATACCTAACTTCAGTGTGTCGGTTTTCCGTGACGGTGTGCGCGCGCATCGTAAAAATTATCAACCTACTTCAATATCAATCAAAAACCCATAAGGCACTAAAAAGCGGAAAATAAATAGTTTATCAAATTAACCAAATTAAATAAAACATATGAATATGTGTGCTACCTAGAGATGTATTGGAAGTCGGTGCCAACCAAACCGAAAATCATATCATCTACAGGTACAAAGTTTAAGTCCACTCTCGCGTCTCTGTAATACAAAAATTTTGGTTAAACATTATTAACTATTATTATAGTAGCACGGCAAAGTGACTGCACTATGCCTGATAGTAAGCATAGTACAATCCAAAAACAATGGCGACCACCGAGTGACATACTATACATCGCTGGTCGCCGCTGTCATGCCGGCCTGCGAAAAGCTGGATATGCACAGGCTGATCCCGAAACGCGACCCGCAAAAGCGAATCACTATGACGGGCTTTTTCGCCATATACATGGTGGTTGCGACCCAGTCAGGCTGTAAAACCCTACCACCCCGCTATCGCCATTGCCTCGTTCGTTATTCAGCAGGGTGCACCACGTGCAGGTGAGGTTGGCTTGGATGTCTCAATTCTTAGATGTTATTTGACACCCCTTACACCCCAAAATTAAACTAAATTAAATTAAATGCCCATCATAAATAATATATTATATATTCAGTTGGATTAAAGCCTTAATCGTGCAAATAACGTTGCAAATAATACATTATTCTTTATCAATAATACTTAAAACATAAAGACGATAACTGTGTTTCAATGTTTAACAGAGCGAGAGGCCAACTTGGGTGATGTAATATCATCAAGAGAAATAATTCTGAATATTCGATTTTTATATGAAATGATTGCGTCTAATCGGAAGACCTATGTTGAATTTTTTACATTTTTTGTAAAGTTTATCTTCTATACTTATAACTTATTATGTGCCAGTACTTATTCGATTTTCGTGAAAAAAATTGTTGCAGGAATATGTAATAGAATATATTTCGATCTTTTGTAGAAATGTCTGTCTGTTTGTATGAACAGGCATCACTGCTAAAGTACTAGGTTCACAATAAAACGTCATAGAAGAAAATCATAAAGCGTATCCTCGGGAGTAACTTACTCTTTGTTTTATTATAATCGGTCCACTCTATCAAAAGTTATTGTGTTTTTTTTAAATATATATTTAAGTGGAAAACGAACAGGTGGGTCACCTGATGTTAAGTGATCACCACCGTCCATGGACACCGACAACTCCAGAGGGGTCGCCAGTGCGTTGCCACGGTTGGGAGGAAGGGTTAGGGGAGGGAGAGGGAGAGGAGAGAGGTGAGGGTAGGGCAGGTGGGCCTCCGGCGCTCTCACTGAACGAACGAAACGCAACGATGTATGCACTGTTACTTCACGTCGGTTTTCTATAATAGGGTGGTACTACCCCGGCCCATTCATGCTGAAACCAGTAATAGTTTCAGTGTGACTCTACCACCATTAAAAAATAACCATTAACTAAAATTAGTTCAAAACGAAAAGTTACAACACTAACATACGCTGATAAATTAAAAGTGATAAAAGCGGTGAAAATTGGATTAACAAAAGATGTTTGGAATACACGAAAGTACATTATGACTTATAATGTAAAAGAAGCTGAACACTTGAAGAAACGAGACTCTGGAGAAATTATTTTATGTAAAGGACAAAAAGCTGCATTCCCTATTTTGGAGCAATTTATTTATGTGATTCAAACAGAGTGCAAACCGAAACAATCAGTGTTACAGACCCATAGTGAAAGAAAAAGCTGAAGAATTTGCCAATTCGCTGAAAATTCGTCTCATAATATTCTTGAGAAAAAATTTAAAATTTGCAAATTGGAAGCAATGGTATTATAATTAAAACGCTGTAGATGCGTTACCTACATACGTAAAGTAATATTGTAACGCCACCTTGTCTTAGATAGAAAGTAGACTTAAGATATCTCATTCTCAATATCTTTTCTCGGCGATTATAAACTCGAGAATCAGCACCGTAATCTAAGCAAAACAGCCTGTAGACCAGGCCGGTTTTCGAAAAGGCTTCTCTACGATAGACCATATATATACCTTAGAGTTAATTATAGAGAAATATATGGAACAACAGAGACCACTCTATCTCGGATTTATTGACTACCGAAAGGCGTTCGACACGGTTTCTCACGAGTACGTTTGGCAAAGCTTGAAAGAACAGGAAGTTAGTTAGTTATAGTAGTAATATATAAAAGTGATCCGGAATATATATAACAACAACACGGGCAGAATAAAGCTAGACATACTGGGCCCGAGCTTTGAAATAAAGAGAGGTGTAAGGCAGGGTGGCCCCTTGTCGCCAAGAATATTTGTAGCCATACTCGAAAGTATCATCAACAAACTGAACTGGAGCAAACAAGGAGTCTACGTACAAAGAACCTTTCTTAGTCATTTGCGTTTCGCCGATGATCTATATATTAATACGTGAAGCCTAAACTTTGTCTCCCTTTTTAACGGAATTGAACGAATGTGAAATTTGACATAGTTAAAGTTTATATGGAGGAGAAGTGCAGAAAGCTATTTATTTTATATGAAACGCATTAGAAGTACATTAAATTCATTAAAATATGCATTACTCACACTACAGCTTCAATTTTACACAACATATACGCACATGTAAATAAAAAAGACATTTTGACATCTGCCAATAAAGGACTTCAAAAAAGGTTGTGAAGGAGGTTGCTATGCTCGACTGTATATATTATTTTACGCTTACGTTCCAATTACCCTTTTTCATTCTACATTCTACAATAATATTATAACATAATATCCTTTGACAAAAGAACCCTAATAAAATTCAAACTTTAAAAAATCAATGAACTATGGTCGAATGTTGACCTCTGGGCGCCCATAAGTATAGTATTATTATACGAGACTTTCTCAGAACTACAGCTCATGATCAATGACTTACAATCAGCTAGCGCAGACGCAGGACTTGAAATCAATTTCACTAAGACCATGATATTGACTAATAGCATCAAAAAACCGATAAAAGTCAATGGATATCTACTAGATTATACAGACAAATATACTTACCTAGCAAAAAAAAATCAGTTTTGAAAAAGACAACAATGAACTAGAGATTAAAAGAAGAGTACAGCGAACATGGAATAAATTCTGGAGTCTGAAAGACATTTTCAAAAGTAACATGCCAATAAAATTGAAAGCTAAGACATGGAGCTCTAACCTCTTACCATGCTTGACATATGGATGTCAAACATGGAAATGTATGTCAAAAACTAAGCAAAAAATAACATCCTGTCAGCGCGGAATTGAGAGAAGCATGCTAGAAATAAAAAAAAAACTAGATAAGATTAGACACGTAAAGATAAGAGAAATAACAAAAGCCACAAATGCCTTAAACTACGCACAAAAGTTAAAGTGGAAATGGGCCGGTCACATAGCGAGGCTTAGAGACAGAAGGTGGACCTACAGCACCACCATATGGAGAGGAACCCAAGGAAAAAGAAAGAGGAAGACCCTTATCACGCTGGGAGGACGAAATAATAAAAGTCGCTGGTCCAAAGTGGTGGCAAACAGCTCAGGATAGAGAGAAGTGGACATCGTTGGAGGAGGCCTTTAGCCAAACTGGGGACCTTGTTAATAATCAAACATAGTGTTATATATAAAACAGCATAGTAACAGTACCTAAATTAAGAAGCAATGTAGCAGGATCAAATAAAGGCTTTTTTATTTTTTATTTATTTTATTTTATTATTCTCAATATCGGTGGTGAAAAAGAAATAGTTATATGTTGCTTAGATACGGGCGGATTAACGGGGCAGCCGTCGACAGTAAGCTAGCTAGCCAAGTGTATATATCTACAGTTTTTTAGTAGTAATGTCATTGATTGGAAGAAGAACTTGGGTAATACGAAATAATAATATCGCCTGTTTAAGCTAAGTATAGTGGCACGCGCACAGATGTCTCTCTCACACTTTATTTGTTAGTTTGGACTCTGTATTGCAATAGATTTAAAACAATCCTTCCAACGGTTCGACGAAAGCATTTTAAAGTGATTTGTTTATTCTAAACATTGCATTACTTATTTTACGTCTTTGTGTTTATTGTAAGAATTTTTGTGTGAACCTCCTTGATTTAAGGTTGGATGAAGTAAGGCGACAACAGGTTTTCTTCTACCGAGTACAAACTACAAGATTGACGGTACCTACATCACATTCAGCTACAAAACGTATACATATTTCTAGAAAAGTATCGTAGCCATGCTCTAAAGATGTAATATCTGATAGATTTAGGGTGGAAATGCAAACACCAATGTGATGTTAATAGATATATTTTGGACGATTACACAATACATGTAACGCAGTAAAAGGAAAGATGACAGAATGACAGTAATGACATATCATTATTTGAGACCCAATTACATTTTTTTACAGAGTAAGCTACAAGCAAGCATTATTGGAGACCTATTTAGTAAATTCCATCGTTTACCTTATGACGTTGCGTTTATAAAGACAGCTCTAATACTGTATAATGATAATACTCCTAAATTATAGTATTACAATATGAAGAATAATGTATTATATACAGTATATACAGTACACAGTGCAGTACATACAGTATGTAGGTGGTAGAGCCACGCTGAAGCTATCACTGGTTTCAGCATGAATGGATCGGCTCCCCCCGGGTAGTACCACCCTCTCAAAGAAAACCGACGTGAAGTAACAGTACTTGCATTGTTGCGTTTCGTTTGGTCAGTGAGAACGCCGTATACCCATCTTTCCTCCCCTCCTCTCTTCCCCACTCCCCCTTCTCCCAAACACAGGCTGGCAACGCTCATGCGACTCCTCTGGTGTTGCAACTGTTTATGGACGGTGAGGATCACTTAACAACAGATTACCCACCTGTTCGTATGCCAGCTTTTGACATAAAAAAAACATTTCCACATTTAATCTTTTTTAATTTAATTAAACCCAATATTAATCTTTCATGCAACATGTTTAATTTTTTTCACATTTCCAGTTTCTATACGCCTAGAACGATGTTCGAATTTTGCCGTTATGAGGCTTATAGTTTTTTTTATGATCCTCATATGATATATATATAAAAAAATGATATATTATATTATTTATATAATGGAAATATAGTCAAGTGCGTCATATATAATATTTTGTTCTGTAGATTTATATTAACAAGGGCGTTAACGAGAACGAGAAGAATAACGAGAAACTAAAATAAAAAGCTTTGATAAACTCTAACGTTGATTATGGTTTGTGTATTTTTATTTTTCATATCTTCCTAACAAACTACAGTAACTGAATAATTGTAAGTTATTTTAATACAATTTAGAGAAAATAGCATGGAAATGATTTCTATACTGTGTTAGCCGAGATGTTGTAAATTAAAATCCTTTTTACAGACGAATAATTCATTTATTATTATATTATTGAGATATTTATTACAATACCAATTAAAATTCGGAGCAAACATATGATTACATGGTATATAAAAGTTTAATGTACAAGAGTTATCTGATATTGATCGCAAACTGGTGCCAAAATTCAACACAACAGCCTATAAATTAAAAATGCCTGACATATTTCCGAAATAAAGACTCCAGTTTTGATTTTGCTTATTTATTTTTTAGTTATCGATTGTCACAAAATTAGTGGTGTAGCTCCGTCCATTTCGACGCTGTGGGTGAATCAGCCACGATACGGTTGTTGTTCCTATAGCACAAATAAAGCAATCATCACTATAACATATAATAAAAGACCTTCAAAAACGTAATATAACGTTTATAGTATTAAATGTATTTTAGAGTTTACAAATATACCCTTATGTACAAACTTCATTTACAATGTACAAATTCCAGACACCTGTATTATTTTATATATATCACGAGGCTTAAAAAGCACAGGTATTTTAACTGAAAATGAAATTGTGTGACTCACAAACGAATATATGTATGTATAGTTTAGAATAATTTAGCTAGGTTAGATCCGCGGTATCGACAACAGCCTAAGCCGAGGTATGCCGTGCACTCTTAACCTAGTTATCTAAACGAAATCGGCTGAGTGCTTTAAACGCTCGTCTTAGTAGTCCGCTTAAGTTGTTAAGGCCGTACTAGACCAATAGCATAGACAGTTCGAAAAAAAAGATCGGGGTTCACTCCTACGTCAAAGTTATTGGAAGACGAAGCTCTCCTGGAATAGATAGTCACAGTACCTACAAAGTATTAATTGTTTTCCCTGTCTGACCGACTATACGTTTGCTTTTTACACAATTAAACTAGTGCGTTCGGTTTTTTTGCTACTTAACGCTGTTGTTTTAACTGGCCTTATCAGCTTCTTTAAACTTTTTCAGCGAGTGCTTAAGGAACTCTGCCGTACGATAACAAACTCAAATGTACCTTATCTTGAGTTGTTGCCATGATTGCAACAAACCGAATGTCACTAAGCTAATGTAGTTGAATTACTCAACATATAGGAATTAGTGAGACACACACGCGTACCAGCATGGTAGAGAGTTGAGTTGTGAGGATAAATGGATATGGATGCAAATCACATACATGATTTGACAAATTAGATGTATCCAGAATTAATTCTAATCAAAACCATTAGATTAATCTGGATTTGGTTCAAATGGTTTTTTTTTCAAAGTAAATTATGTGTCAACAACTTTAAATATTTTTGATTTTGTCAATAAATAGTGTATAAACAAATCAATCAAAAATTTATGAACAACAATAAAAATTAATAAATTGAATAATAATAAAAATCATACAATATAATTAATTATGTATATATCGGTGCCCCACCGTGCTGCCATCTGGTTTCAATGTAAATAAGTAACATATTAAATCATAGCTTCATTATCTGTAGTGCCATCAATCGACTAATTCGGAACTTAAATAACACAGGAAATATTATTAGTAACTCTTTGTTATAAAGTAAATAACATACACAAAAGTACGAACAAATTACTATAATAAGTAATGAATTAAATTAATTATGATTTAATGAAGTTTTGGTTATGTTTAATTATTATCCGAACGGATGGTACAGAAACGTGACACAAATTTATGTGTCAGAGGGACGTAGTGAGGTAAAAGGGGAGCAATCTCGCCCGCGCGCGTACCTCGCCCCCTATTTCACCCACGTTGACACATGTGTCCTGTCATTGCAGTATAGTCGCATTCAGAAGTCAATTTAGTTTTGTTGTTGTTAATTACATATTTTTGGTATTTTCATTGTTTTCTTTTTCTTGTATATTTGTCATTATTAGAAGACCCATCCACTTCGAAAAATGATGTTTCTATGAAAGGCGTTGTTTATTTTATTT
>MU159195.1:145373-158505 GCA_015888305.1 Antheraea pernyi
CAGGATCCAACCAACTTGCTGAGTGCTTGCAGTTATCAAACAGAATCCTTTTTTCATCGCAGGTAGCAATGCGGTTCAAAATTCCTTCGTTTGTGTGTCTGTTGAGCAGTGCAAGACACGTCTCGACGAGTACTTCACGCTGGCGATCATTGATTGCGTGGGGCATCAATTTGTCAAGCTTTTTTACCTTGCTAATCTGACGCAAATGGACCAACATTGCTTAACGCTAACGTCGAAAGCTGCAGCTAATTCAGCCGTAAATTTTGTATCATCAATCGCCTTTAATTTGTCATTGTCGACCAAAGTCTTCGGACAATCACGAGGTTCATTTTTCAGGTTGAAATTCCCAGAACGGAAGTGAGCAAACCAATAACAGGTGGTGCGTCGGTTTGTAGTGTTAGCTCCGTAAACGTCGTTGATGTTGCGTGCCGCTTGTGCCGCGTTGCTGCCACGACGGTACTCATATTCCATAATTACTCGAATTTTTAACGTATCCATGATGACAAAAAAGATTGAAATGCGATGAAAATGTAACACTAATCAATAAACAAATGACTACTTTTGGAAAAAGAATTCCATGTTTTTAAAATAAAATTAATTTGAAATTAGAATTCTTAGCCAAACAAAAATTATTTTGATTTGAAATGGCCAGTACTGCAGAACGGCAATTTCATAGGTAAAGACCTATTATTTATTATTAAGTTATGCACAAAGTGTGTACAATATTCCAAACTCGATAACCTATAGAATAATCAGATAGTTTCAGAAATTATAAAGTGTGCATATTTGACTATACCCGTGTTAAATTAATGATTTGTAAATATAAGTATAATGAACGATGTATTCAGAGCTACATTTTAATAAAATGTTCTAAGCAGCAAGTGTAAGGTCGTTCTCATGTTTTCATATAACAATGAATACACGTTGGTTTTCTCACGATGTTTTCCTTCACCATCAAACGTTAGTGTTACCAATTTAAATTAATAAATGTATGCGAATTCCGAAAATTTCATTGGTATGGAGATTACATTCCACCGGTCAAACCACTAAACTATCACGACTTTTTATTTTATTATAGTAGGCAAACGGACAGGTGGGTCACCTGATGTTAAGTGATCACCACCTTCCATAGACACTTGCAACACCAGAAGAGTCGCAAGTGCGTTGCCAGCCTGTATTGGGAGGAGGAAGGGAAGGGACGTGGGCCTCCGGCGCTCTCACTGACCGAACGAAACGCAACAATGCAATCACTGTTACTTCACGTGGGCTTTCTATGAAAGGGTGGTACTACCCCGGACGAGCCGACCCATTCATGCTGAAACATATACTTAACCACCTTTCATTATATATATATAATTAAAAGAATTGCAAAAAGAAACAAGTGACTTACATGTTTGAGGAATAGGTGAAGAGGAGACGGCGCTGATGATGATGACAATCTGAAAATTGAACACACGTACAAAACCATGTTCCGTTAGCGCTTTAATAACTACTGAACAATGGTAAGATAAGCCATAGTGAGCAAAACATCACAGTGACTAATTTAAGTGTAAAGCGCCTTGGCATCGGCCACGATATTAAAAAAAATGGACTGAAAGTCGGTATACAAAGGTCATAAGTAAATATAGATAAAAAATTGCATACTTTTATGAATTGAATTGAACAATTATATCATCATCATATATATTAATACGTGAAGCCTAATAAAGTTTTACGCCTTTTTAACGGAATTGGGCGAACGGATGAACGTGAAATTTGGCATAGTTAAAGATTATATGGAGGAGAAGTGCAGAAAGCTATTTATTTTATATAAAATGCATTAGAAGTATGTACATTAAATTAATATAATAAAATTCTTTATTTTCGTAAAGTTATCTTTACTTAGAATTTGAGAGCCTTACCTTATGTAACCGCCTGTTTTTGTTTGAAATCTATAATTAATTTCGATTTTCATTTAGACATAGATTTTTTTATGTTTATACAATTTTAAAAAAGTGGCAAATAACTGAGTGGCCATTATGAAAACCTTTGATAATAGAAGTATACCCTTTGACAAAAGAACCCGAATAAAGTTCAAACTTTAAAAATCAATGAATTATGGTCGAATGTCGACCACTGGGCGCCCACTAGTATATATAAATACATGTTATACAAGCCGAGCGCTTTGGCCGATCGCGCATATCTCTATTTTGTTATTGATGACATACTGGCTGGTTGTAAAAAAAATTTGATTGTTTTGTTTTTTCATAAAATTCAAATGACTGCGAATGAAGTTAATGAAGTGTGAATGAAGTTAGCGACAAAATTGAATTGTTAGATATTCTTTGCGTCATGAAGCGACGTCATTTGATGGCAGATGAAATGCAAAGATCTGTAGGGATGTTGCAAGCGGGAAGTAATCAATCTTTTAGTAAGCTGTTACAACGACGTTAGAAACGTGACTGAGTTGTAATAGGAATATAATACTTTATATATGATAGCAATTGCAGAATAAAGCAAATGTTTGTTTTGTAAATCATTTATAAATTCTTCTTCTAATAAATATATATAATTCTTCAATCCGTGTGTATATGAATAAAATCCTCATAAACCGCTGGACAGATTTTAATGAAATTTGTTGTGTGTATTCAGGTGGATTCAAGAATATATCATAACAAGATTATATCATAGGATGCAAGGAGGTTTAGGTGGTAGGTAGAGCCACGCTGAAACTATTACTGGTTTCAGCATGAATGGGTCGGCTCGCTCGGGGTAGTACCGGCCACATAGAAAACCCACGTGAAGTGACAGTGCTTGCACTGCTGCGTTTCGTTCGGTCAGTGAGAGCGCCGGTGGCCCACCTCCCTTCTCCCTTTCCCTAGCCCTTCCCACTTCCTCATACACACGCTGGCAACGCACTTGCGACTCCTCTGGTGTTGCTAGTGTCTATGGACGGTGGTGATCGCTTAATATCATGTGACCCACCTGTCCATTTGCCTGCTTATAATATAAAAAAAGAAATACGTGCGTGTATCAGTGTACACACGTAAGAAGTGAAACTTCTTTATGACATCATTTATCGAAAAATGATCTACTATATTTACAACTTAAATAAAGCTAAATTAGATAAAGTTTAAGCAAAAGGCTTTTATTATTATAGACATGGATACAAATAATTCAATTATTTTACCTTATTGTTACTAAGATTATATAAGCATTTCATCAATTATATTTCATTAATTATAATAGAATAATTACTATTATTGTTATCGTTATTATATATTTTTGAAATTATCAAGATGGGATTACTAACTACAACAATGAAAGAAAGAAAGAAATACTTTATTGTTGAAACAACCATACAATTAATTGACAGAAAAAAAACCATTTTAAAAATGAAAAATAGATGTCCAACAATTGGCGAACCCATTCAGCAAAAATCTGCAATACTGTAATTAGTACTGCAGCGCTGATTTTCGATGGGGGCCTATATATGATGATAAACGGACATTAATGTTGACACAAAATTTGAAACGAACAAACAAATAACAGACTCACGTAACACGTCACGGATGGTTATACTAAAGAAAATAACTACTGTAACCACAACATTATTACATTATTGGAGTAAGAAAGTGTACATAAATACTAATAAAAAGAGGCCAAAAGGGTCGCTACTGAACGGATTTCCATGCAGTTTTTACCAGTAGATAGAGTGATTCATGAGGAAGGTTTTAGTATATGATTTGTCGAGTATTTTTTTTCTTATAAGGGCGGGACAACTTCTGTCTGTATATTCATGTAATTTGGATAATATTATGCTTTTGGTAAATTTGGCGGTGATTTTGTTTTATTTACCGCGCTCGCGTCTACATAGTTCAGTATTCATAGCAATGTATAAAAATATTGCGTCGAGTTCAATGAGCACTTTTTAAATTGTTAAATATTAACAACTGCTTAACGATTAGAGTTTTATATCTTGATTTATATTACTGTAAAATTTTGAGACTTCGACCCAATCTGTAGTTTTAATTAAAAAAATTATTATCAACTTATTCTTTACAATTCAACATCATAATAAATAGTAATTTTGAAGATAGAAGAGGTCTTTTAGTAAGATCTTAGACCATAAACGTATTACTTTTAGAGTTCAATAAAACAATTTCTCGTTGAACAGACAAGCGATTATATTTGTATGGCCGCAAAAACTTAATTATATTGACAATATGGGTATATTTTATCTATATAATAACAATTCTAGGACATTTTATCAAATAATGTATAGCTTAACATTTTCATTAGTTTTTTATATAATGAGCACCGATGGGGGATATATAGTGGGTTAAAGTTTCAAATATATTGCTGATGATAAATTCCATTCGATACAGTTTTAAAAGGTATATATCAAATGTACACGTAGGTGGTGTGTGTGTATAAATATTTTTGAAAAAGCACTTCTGTAATTTTATTGTACAATATCTCACAATTTTACATTTCTTTAATACAATTTATAAACGCACGTGGAGCCGTGGGAACAACTAGTCTATCATATTATTAAAACAAGTGCTTAATTCAGTCATCTTATTATCGCGAAATATATAATAGGTCTTTACCTATGAAATTGCCGTTCTGCAGTACTGGCCATTTCAAATCAAAATAATTTTTGTTTGGCTAAGAATTCTAATGTCAAATTAATTTTATTTTAAAACATGGAATTCTTTTTCCAAAAGTAGTCGTTTGTTTACTGATTAGTTTTATATTTTTATCGCATTTCAATCTTTTTTCGTATTCTTTTTTTCAATAGGTTAAACATTCGAGTAATTATGGAATATGAGTACCGTCGTGACAGCAACGCGGCACAAGCGGCACGCAACATCAACGACGTTTACGGAGCTAACACTACAAACCAACGCATCACCTGTCATTGGTTTGCTCGCTTTCATTCTGGGAATTTAGACCTGAAAAATGAACCTCGCGGTCGTCCGAAGTCTTTGGTGGCCAATGACGAATTAAAGGCGATTGTGGAAGCTGATGATACACAATCTACGGCTGAATTAGCAGCAGCTTTTGACGTTAGCGTCAAAACAATATTGGTCCATTTGCGTCAAATTGGCAAGGTAAAAAAGCTTGACAAATGGTTGCCCCACGAACTCAATGATCGCCAGCGTCGAGACGTGCCTTGCACTGCTCAACAGACACACAAATGAAAGAATTTTGAACCGCATTGTTACCTGCGATGAAAAATGGATTCTTTTTGATAACCGCAAGCGCTCAGCAAGTTGGTTGGATCCTGGTTCAGCAACTAAACAATGCCCTAATCGCAAGCTTACCCCTAGAAAAGTGATGGCCACTGTTTGGTGGTCTAGCGCCGGTGTGATTCATCACAGCGTCATACCAAACGGGGTGAGCATTACTGCAAATGTGTACTGTGAAGAACTAAACACAATGATGGAGAAGCTGGCACACCTCGAACCAGCATTGGTCAATCGTTCGTCTCCGCTGCTCCTGCACGACAACGCGCGACCTCATACTGCACAGCAGTCGGTCTCCAAGTTGCAAGAACTGGGGTTGGAAGTTCTCCGTCATCCACCCTACTCACCAGACCTTTTTTTTGGTATAGTAGTAGTTTATACACCGGTATAACATCTAGGCCATGTTTTACATATATATCACATTTGTATGTCTGTTTATTTTACTTTTAAGAAAACATAAAAGAGAAGAAATTTACGCAAAAACTACTAGACAGATTTTCACGAAACTTTGTAAGGTAGTAATTTATACATCGATATAACATACTAGCTTCTGCCCTCGACTTCGTCCGCGTGTAATAGTTACATTTGGCCCCCGAACCCGAGAAAAATCTCTATTTTGGAACATTCTTCATTGATTCTCCACCTCCATTGGTCTTAGCTTGATGCTTTATAGTATATAGCCTACCTCGATAAATGAGCTATCTAACACTCTTCAAATCGGAGCAGTAATTTCTGAGATAAGAGCGTTCAAGCAAACAAACTCTTCAGCTTACTGTAACAAGACCAAATCTGTAAATTAAATTTTTAAATTTAATTTGAAAATTACATATAATCGGGGTAGACTTTGTTATCGACTTAGAAGCCGAAGATTATCCTTTTAAAAGTTTTGTCTGTCTGTCGGTCTCTTCCTGTGAGCACGCATCACTCTGAAAGTACTGGACCGATTTTGACGAAACTTGACACAGGGATAACTAATATTACAAGGTTACATTTAAGAATTTGTCCTATAAAACGCAAGGGGTTCTCCAGAATAATGGACGAAAGTCAAAAATTTGTAGTTAGTGAAATTGGTGTCGGATTTTGGTAAATTATCTTTGTGCCATATATAGCAGACAGATTAGCTATAAATTTAAGGTTTATTAGAATAAGGTTCCTTATTGCGCGTTACACGCTATGAACGGACGGAAGCTAGACCAAAAAAAGTGTAACAAGACTATTTGCGACACCTTAGTACAAGAGCCGATAACGTTGGAAGAACAAAAATTTTAGAAAAGCTGGTTCTTTAATATATCTTTCTTTATGCTTTTCCAAACCAGATTCAAGATACCTGGTTGCCGCTAAACGTTGTCTTTATTAATGCGCATCACACATTTACAGGTAAAAATATTGATTAGGAAACTTTTTTTTCAGTAAAGCTTTCTTTTTAAACGTTATTAAAAACATGAATTTATCAATGCCAGACAATTTTGTTATTGACAATATATTATTATTGACAATAATGTCCCCGATAATATTCTTTATAAATAAAAATAATCCATTTCAAACCATTATATTTTATCCTTTGCAAAGAACATAACATTTTAATAACCATTATGATATTAAGATGTCACCGTAAACAATGAAAAACAACGATAAACGTAAACATATCACTTGGGATTGACGTTATCTTGAATACATGCGTCTATAACAGGCGTTGCCACAATTATCGCAATTTTTATCATACAGCCAGTGTTGCGCCGAACTATAGCTAAGTTATTCTAAACTGGTAGTTATTATATTGGGCGAGTGGCGCGCCGGGGCAGCTCCTGGCTCCTTATGTCTAAATATAATAAAATAATATTACAGCTATCTTAACATGGTTTGAACATACTTTTTTATGTAATAAAATAACATCAGACACATTATTGTTAATAGTAAAAATGTCTGGGAATAGTAATTTCATGTTTTAGTAGGGTTTTAAAGTTAGGGAAAAGCAAAACAATCGAAAATTACCGCCTATATATGTAGGTTAGTTTTTATCTTAATTGAACCTAGTAGATGATGTTACGAACGGGTTCTAGGCTTCTTTTAAAAGATTTCTCGCATACCATCTGGGTATATGTTTGAGTGAGTCCCTTGATAGTTTGAATTCACAATTGGAAACCGTAGGTGTGACTGCAATCGGGTTTTGGATTTATTAAAATTTTTCGTGTTTCCAAATACAATTGAAATTGGTGATAACCGATTTGGTGCAGACGAAGTTACACGGGTCAGCTAGTTATCATATAAATATAGTCAATTTGTTTACACAAATGTTTGTCTTGAAGGTGGATTGAATTCGGTTTTATTTTTAATTAATCCAAGTACATATTATATACATAATTTAGGTGTGTGTCTATGGGTGAGCCCGGTTGGTTGAATCAATAAAAGTCATTATTTCATAAAAATTAAGTGTTTGTATTGTTCTCATTACATATTACATCGATTTATAAATCACCATAGTTACTTATCCATAGAAACATATTTACCTAATGCAAGTATGCTTACATACGCGTCTACAACCGGATTGCTGTAGAATATTATAGTGGAACTGGAACACGATGAGTGAATTTTGAACCCTGCATATCCATAGCATGCACTCTATGGATATAGATTTACAAGTGTGCTTCCCTACAAATATCGTGAGGAACCCGTTCATAACTGCTCAGAAAAATACATAGTCTAATATTTTTACAGTTTATGTATGTATTTGTGAGTTTGTTTGTTCTACCATAACTTCTAAATAAATGACCATTTTTTAATTATAGTGTGAAAGATTTTATTTAACTTTCAGAATTTGTTTATGGAAAATATTAATATTAGTAATGGTTTTCATATCTATTGACGCTCGAAGCAATAATCTTATATATAAAATTCTCGTGTCACTATGTTAGTTACCGTACTCCTCTGAAACGGTTTAACCGATTTTTATGAAATTTTATATGCATATTCCGTAGGTTTGAGAATCGGCTACTATCTATTTTTCATACCCCTAAGTGATAAGGGTTATCCACCCCTAACATTTATTTTTTGTGCAGTTTTTTTATTTTGCTATAATTAGGCATTAAAAATATATACAACCCTAAATTTTCACCCTTCTAACACTAACCCCTATTTTTTAATAGTAATTTTAATAATTAATAATTTTTCATCCCACTCGATAACTGATCAAAAGCTAAAATTTTTGTACAAAAAAAAAATCCTTTTTATTAGAGTATCAAGGCAGTTTATTACTGCTATAGCTAGTGCTACATTTTTTTTAAATTTCCGCGCTTTTTCTGCATCATTACTTATTATCATTATTTTTGCCAGAATATACCGGTGACTCACGTCCCAGTAAACAGCATGGAGTGGGGATGTGACCGAAGCCATTAAGTGATTTATATAACTTCAAAAGTACTCAACACGTGACGCGAGCTCCCGCCAACAACGGCTGTTGTGTTGTAACTATAAATTATTCTTATACATTTATTATAAAATCCATATTTTTTTAATGTTGTTGGAAATGGGTAAAAAAGAATCGGTTAAAGTTAGATTTTTATTACAATTGGACAATTTTTTTTTTGTTTTCACTTATAAGAGCTCTAACTTCCACAGATATTTTTTTTTCACATTTCTAACATTATATGTTCGATATCATATTTAAAAAAAAATGGTTTCGTCAAACAGTCTAATATGTATATATTAAGTAACTCAATTAGTCATATTTATGTGTGTTTTGTACAGTGAACAATGCCAACAAAACGGAAAGGGTCTAATTTGAGCCGTAATACAAGTAGATCTAGAAGCATGCGAAATACAAGAGTCCAAAGAACCGAAGAACAAATCCAGCAACAAAATACTGATGCACGTGTGAGCATGGCGTAATTGCGTCAACAACAATCAGAAGATACACGAGCTGAACGCAATGAAATAATAAGATTAGAACAATGACAATCACACAGTTTCACAGTCAATAGACGCAACACAAATGACCAACAACGCGAACAGGTACATCGAACATTTATATCTGATTCATTCCTGCGTCTAGCATTCCAGTATGATCGGGCATTGCGGCAACTTTATTGGATGGAGACAGAACAGCTCATTCAGTATTAAAGCTGTTAATAAGATTAGAACAATGACAATCACACAGTTTCACAGTCAATAGACGCAACACAAATGACCAACAACGCCAACAGGTACATCGAACATTTATATCTGATTCATTCCTGCGTCTAGCATTCCAGTATGATCGGGCATTGCGGCAACTTTATTGGATGGAGACAGAACAGCTCATTCAGTATTAAAGCTGTTAATAAGATTAGAACAATGACAATCACACAGTTTCACAGTCAATAGACGCAACACAAATGACCAACAACGCCAACAGGTACATCGAACATTTATATCTGATTCATTCCTGCGTCTAGCATTCCAATATGATCGGGCATTGCGGCAACTTTATTGGATGGAGGCAGAACAGCTCATTCAGTATTTAAGCTGCCACTTAATATTCAAAATAACCCTGACGCAGTGTGCAACATAAAAAAAACAATCATCCATGACTACAATGCTGAAACAGTGTAAAATTATCATCTGGGATGAATGTACTATGGCACACAAGCATTCGCTTGAGGCGTTGAACAGGACATTGAAAGATATTAAAAACAACGACAAACTACTTGGCGGCACTCTGTTAGTCCTTCAGGTGATTTTAGACAAACACTTCCCATCATTCCACGTTCAACATACGCTGATGAGATCATCGTTTGCTTAAAATCATCGTCATTGTGGCGTAATGTTGAAAAAGTACAGCTGAAAGTAAATATGCGCGTTCAAATGCTTCAAGATCCATCCGCTGAAACATTCTCAAAACAATTCTTAGATATCGGCGATGGAAAAGTTACTATAGATGAAACTGGATGCGTAAAATTACCGACCGATTTCTACACAACCATTAATTCGCAAGATGCTCTCATTGAACAAATATTTCCCGATGTACACATACAGTACATAAATTATGAGTGGGTTGCTGAAAGAGCAATTTTAGCGGCAAAAAACTAACTAACAACTAACTAACTAACATAACTTTTCAACTTCTATTCGATTAAATCTCCATTAATATGCAATGAAGATATCAACATCAGTCAGAATTTCTAGACTTCTTTATCAACATAATAAAGAACGTATTTTTAGTCAAATAAATATT
Organism: Antheraea pernyi; assembly: GCA_015888305.1. Classification (NCBI taxonomy): domain Eukaryota; kingdom Metazoa; phylum Arthropoda; class Insecta; order Lepidoptera; family Saturniidae; genus Antheraea; species Antheraea pernyi. The sequence continues at coordinate 155,814 of MU159195.1, forward strand.
TTTTAATCGACATAAACATTCTAAATTTAAATAGGAACCCAAAAGATATTAGCTTCTCTATAAGCTTGTTTCATTTGCACTAGTTTCAGCGTTAGATATGAGCATAAGATGTAGTTATATGTCGTGTATTGGTTACAGAGTGCATTGAGACTAATTGTTCTCTCCTGTCTCACTGGTCTTTTAAATAACAAAAACTGGTCTTTATCAGCAATAATATTTATTATATACTAGCTGACCCGTGCAACTTCGTCTACACCAAATCGGTTGTCACTGGTTGTATATATTATTAGTATATATAAGCAATTGTATTTTTAAACGCGAAAAAATTTAATAAACCTAAAACCTTATTGCAACCACACCTACGGTTTCCAATTGTAAATTCAAACTATCAAGGGACACACTCAAACATATACCCAGATGGTATGTGAGAAATCTTTTAAAATAAGCCTACTACCCGTTCGTAGCATCATCTACGGGGTTCAATTAAAATAAAAAATAACCTACATATATTGGCGGTAATGTGAAAAAGAGCTTTAGAGGTCTATGGACCCCCTGTTTCTAACGAAGTTCCTTTCCCTTTTTTGTAGACGTTTAGTATACAGTCAGTAGAGTTTCCATTATAAAATATCAAGTTGATAGAGTTAAATTGTAAATTAAACGATAAAATATATTCATAAAATAAATAGTGATAAATGAAACATTGAATAATATCATAACTATTTTCAACTTGTATTAAAACTTTTTCACACTCCATTGTATTGAAGAAAAATATAAATATTATTAAAAAGATGTACAACGCGTCAAATGTCATTTGCCTGTAACTATTTGTCTAAGAGCTAGCAATGGTTTCGACAAAGAATTTCAATAAGACAGTTTTTTATATATCTTTATGTTCTTCCGAACAGCGTGCGTTTATTAATGAATATCGCACCTTTACTGGCAAAAATATTGATTTTTATATAATTTTTTAATGTTTCGTTTTTTACTAACTTTGAAAAACTACTAAAACATAAAATTATTATTGCCAGACATTTTTGTTATATACAATAATGTGCCCGATGCTATTTTTTTCTAAATAAAATAAATATGTTCAAACCATGTTAAGAAGCTGTAATTTTATTATTATTATTTAATCAAGACTTAGTCGCCTGTGCGACTATATCGCCTAAGTGACATACAACTATATAACAATAAGAATGACAATAAACTTAACAATAGCTTATATTAATTTTGTACAATTCTTTAGCATCTTTCGAAATGGGGTCAGACAATAACGAATTGTACAAACCACTGTGGAACGAACCAGAACACATTCTGCTAGGATGTGGTGCATCGATGTGCTCACCACTCTGGCAGAGTGGTTGTTGGCGCGCATTATTGTATATTCATTTTTCCGAACGCACAAGCGTCCCTTCCGTCTCCCTTCCTATCCAATCATCTGTCACTTACGCCACGATCCTTACCGCGGACGCAACAAAAAAAAACGATCTCTTCATACGCAAGAATTTGGTAGTCACTCATCACTACTTTTATAACATTTTGTAAAAAGCGCATATACACTAAACCAAATATAGTGCATAATATATATCGCCGCGAGTGAAGTGAAGTGAAACCAGCAAAATCAACACCGGTGAGTCCGCGTCCCTTATATCGCAAAACCCCCCTTTGAACAGTGGAGATGGTACTTTACGCATCAGGTAGGCGAAGTTTTTACATGGGATGTGTCCTATGTTGGTAAAATATTAATAGGGGCCCCTTCGGAGGATCCTTCTCTAGCTAAAAGATCAGCTCCTTCACTCCCAGTTATACCTATATGAGAAGGGCTCCATTGTAAAACAATTACTTTGTTCTTTGCTTTTAAATCTAGTAATTACTTCAAAATATTGTAGGATATCGGTATTCCTCGAAAAGTCGAGGTACATCGAGCTACGTGTTCAAGAGCACTTTTTGAATCGGATAAAATAGCAATCTCAATGGACTCAGTTGATAATTGAAATATTTTCATCAATATGAAATTCCATAAAAGTTTTGGAATTTGACTCAAAAAATGTGGCTCCTAAATAATTACCAGCTTTAGATCCGTCAGTGTATATTTTAACAAAATTTTGATAATATTTATTTATATATCGAAGACAAATATCTTTTATTTTAAGAATATCATATTGACGCTTTAGACAGACAAAAATTTTAAAAGGGTTATTTTTGGTTTCTATATCGACAACAAAGCCTACCCCGATCAAAATTTTCAAAAAATATTTAATGTACAGATTCGGCCCTGCTACAGTTTTATTATAATATAGATTAGATATCGATAACAAAGTCTACCCCGATCAAAATTTTCAAAAAATATTTAATGTACAGATTTGACCTTGCTACAGTTTTATTATAATATATAGATGCCATCTATATCAATAACAAACTCTTCTCCGATCAAAATTTTCAAAAATTATTTAATGTACAGCTTTTACCTTGCTACAGTTTTATTATAATATAGATTATATATATAGTAAATGCATAAATATTAGGGTGGGCCAAAAAAGCTATTTTTTTTTTATTTAGCTACCACGAAGTTATCGTCCAAGATGACAAAAGAAAAATTCCGGTAAAGTTTGCGCTCGTAATATTAATTTTCAGAGGTGTCCCATCGTGATTTTCGATTTTCCATTTAAATTACACGGGAAATTTTCGACGA